>JABUQX010088939.1:7500-17500 GCA_015478945.1 Trachelipus rathkii | reverse complement strand
TATTATTATTATTATTATTATTATTATTATTATTATTATTATTATTATTATTATTATTATTATTATTATTATTATTATTATTATTATTATTATTATTATTATTATTATGCAGTTTGTGTCAACAAAATCTGCAAAGCTTCTTCTCTTCAGATGAGAACATCGTTCATTCAGAAGAATTAAAGTGAAAGTTTTGTTTTATTTTTTTTGAGAGCGAATTTTACCAACGAAGAGCATATGCCGTCCCTCCAGGCAGACAAAATACTGCCCTTCAGGCCATCATGAGTTCAAGGTAACTGAAACAAGGAAAGATTTGGAGATAGAGATAGCAATCGGAGAAACAAAAAGTAGGAATGAAACTAATAAACTAATGGACGAATGTTTAGATAGAGTAGATAGAGTCTAGAATGTTGAGTCCTTCTCAAAGAAGATCGAGAAAACTAGTCTGGACCTGCACTAACTGTTAAAGGCTGCAATAATCAGAGAAATAGAGAGCAAGTTAAATAAATATGAATATCTCCTGAAACAATTACAAAACTACTGGAGAAGGATATACTATATATATATATATATATATATATATATATTATATTATATATATATATATATATATATATATATATATAATAGATTTAAATATATAAAATTATATCTATATATATATAATAATATATAATATATATATATATATATTATTTCTCAAAAATAACAAAATACAAAATATGACAATACATAACAAGATATAATTTTATTCACAATAATAGAAAGATTCAAAAAATATACAAATAATTTAGTGCATCTCTGAGAAAGTCTATTGAAAATCAGATCGAGTGATAGACCCTTTAGGCAAAAAAAAAAATCACACTCAAGCAGCCTTAAATTAATACTCTTGCAGTAAGCGTCTATAAATTTCTTTCTTACAAGTGAATAGAGAAAGAGATAACTTTATTTCATTAGGTATAGAATTCCAAACACAAATTGCCGGAATTTAAAATATTCAGTTAACCAAATCTCCATTGCCAACTGGTGGTCTTTTTATGTCTTTGGCAATAGTTTGAGTTCATAGCTGGTAATTAATTATTTCATATGCAGGTTCAACGAGTCTTAGCTTATAAATGTCACTTACTTTAAGTATACGAACTTTCATATAAATATCAGAAGCATGAGTAACATCAACATATTGAGCAAAAAGACCTCTATTTTATTCTGAATAACCTGTTATCGGTCCCTTCCCAATGAAGAGATCGAGTATCCCCCACAATACGCAACAGCATAGAATAAGCTGGAATAAACAATAATATAATACACAGTTTTAGAGAAGTTTCCAGTGACAGAAACTTGTCTATGCGAAAAATAACTTCAACAGGTCGTGAGGAATTAGATATTACATAAGTAACATGGTCATGAAACTTCAGATTCTTATCTATTACAACTCCAAGATTTAAAAAGAGCGAACTTTTTCGATACATTCTCTCTCCATTCACCTTCAGATCTAATGTTCTATCTGACAAAGGTGTAAAACATAAACTTTGCTTATTCAGCATTGAGAGAGAGAGAGAGAGAGAGAACAGGAGAGAGAGAGAGAGGAGAGAGAGAGAGAGAGAGAGAGAGGAGAGAGAGAGAGAGAGAGAGAGAGAGAGAGCTTTTAAAATTTACACCAATCAAGAAGCATTTCCAGTTTTCGCTCCATGAAGGGGACGATGAACTATTTCTTAATTAAGAGAGCTAAGAGGAGCTTATTATTTACCAGCCTCTTATTGGTGTAGATTAGATCTTCGTCATTTATCCATTCAAAATGTCACTAAGAAGCAGATTCAGATCATTAAATATAGATAAAGATTATATATAAATACCATATTAAAGAATGATATTCTGCTACAGACAAACTTTCGATTTATATCTTACTTGTTTTAAAGAGATGTTTTTTTTTTTTAAATGTAATTATATAAACCGACTCGTAATTTCTTTCTGAATACACTAAATATAATTTCATTTAATATTGTTAGTGAAAAAAATCTTACTAAAACAAGTATATTGTCGAAAGCTTTTATGACACTAGTATATTCAATTCAGAGGAAAAGTATTCAACTTTTCTTTTTACATTTTTATTATGCAACACAGGCACACACATACACTCACACACCCACAACACACACACCCACACACCCACACTCAGATATTAACAAATCTGCCTTATATATTCTTTATATAACATATATATAATGTGTGTATATATGTTATATATATTATATTATATATGTATTATAATATATATATATATTTTCGTTTTGCCCTCAGGGAGGCCTATCAGGATGTACCTGTCAGCGGAGGAACTAAACCAGGGCTCTCTCCACATTATGACATTTATCCATTCTTCACCCCTACGGTACTTATTACCTACTACGGCCATTACTCCTACCACATCTATCCGACACCATGACCATACCTTCTACTTCAGCGATTCGTTCTCCCTAAAGAGGCGCCTTACTATATGCCCCACCATCTCGAATCTAAGTCTCGCCGAATCTATCCTGTTAAACACAGGCACCACACCAACTCTTTATTAAAATTTACACCCAGTTCAGATTTATCATTCATATACGAGCTGAAAACGAAAAACGTATTTCGTCTCAACACATTCATTTCCTAGCAGCTTCGATCCTTTTTAACCTCTCGTTTGTTGTTAAAATGCTAATAGCTCGCCAGCTGAAGCGGTATCAATCTGCGTTGGTAAAATAATAAATAGCATTAGAATATGCAATACAGATAGATATCGATCTGCTATCAAATATAACCTTCTTCATCTTATTATATCCATCAACACCGTAGATTCTCATGTAAGTTAATATAGGGATCAATAGAGACGCTGACATATTTTTCTCAGGTCGTATTTTGCTATTCTTTGCCTCCACTTCCCGTACACATCCTCCCGTTGCTTGTATAAATACCGCCACCCAAGTACGGTAAACAAACTGTTATCCACATTTCATCGGTAATATCGGATTTATCTACATCATCAATGACGATCTCCTCTTCTCCCTCATCCTAATCCTCTCTACCCTAACTTCATTATTACACTGTTTTATGTTTCATCTCATAAACCTAAATCTCCTTCATAAATTCTGTCAAAACTTTACACACGAGTCCTCTCGGGAATTAGATATATTAATATATAGTTAAGTATAATATATGAAATTATATTATATTAAATTTACATTATATATGATATATGAAGATATATAATATGATATATATATAGCAATATGATAGGAGTTAAAGATTATGTGACTTAAGCAATATTATTTAAAGAAAATATATATAAATTAGATAAGTATAGTATATATATATATATGTTAATATATTTAATATATATATATAATGAATAGATAGATATAATATATATAATATAAATATAATTAATGGTTAATGAATATATATATAATATATGATAATAATATATATATATATATTATATATATAATATATATTGAATAAATGAATATAATATATATTAATATATATGAATTATATAAGAGATTACCGTGCTTTCCAGGAGACTGCGAGAAACCAAATAAGATACTGATAAAAACTATCTTGCCACAGCAATCATTTGAACTCCATCTCCCCTTTAAGATATTAAGTTATTTGAATTTAATTATTATTTTATATTTATATATTATATATATTAATTATTATTAATATTATATTGTTATAATATTAATATAAATTATTATATATATAATATAAATATATTAATATAATTATATTGATAATGTTAAGGTGAATTCTTTCATTAATTGGCTCTGTTATATGGAGCTATATATAAAAGTAATAATATAAAGTTATAGGTTCATCATTAGTTCATTATTTAAACGTGATATAATTTAAAGGGCTTGTAATATACTTCTACTTAATATTATTCCTTATTGTAGCAATAATATTTAACCTTTGTGAAAGAATTAATATTTCCTAGAATTATACTATGGTACCGTTTAATAAATAAAGTTAAATATATATAAAATATATGCGTCTTACCCTTTAAATTAAAGTAATTTTTCACTTATATATATATAATAATAATGATTAATATATATATATATAAATAATTAAATATATATATATATATATTATATATATATATATATATTATATATATATTAGTATTAATATATTATTATATATATATATATAGTATATATACTATTATAATATAATTAATTATTAATTATTATATTATATTAATATATATATATATATATATATATATTTAATATATATATAATAATATTATAATATATAATATTTATTATATATTATTAATATAATATATATATATTATAATATTAATTATATATATACGTATTTATTGATATATTATATATAATATATTAATATAGGTAATATATATAATATATATAATAAAGGTAATCAAATTATTATTATTATATAAGTAATATATAATATAGTATAATATAAATAATATTAATATATTATATATATATATATATATAAAAATAAATATATATATTATAGTATAATAATATGATATATTATATATATATATATATATAATATGTACATATATTGATTAATATAATTTAATTAAATAATATAAAATATTAGATAGATATATTAATATTATATAAATAATATATATAGATATATATAGATAGATGAGGAGAGAGTTAAAAGAGAGAGTTAAGAGTGAAGAAGAGAGATATAGATAAGAGAATATAGAGATTACGTATGAAGTAGAGAGAGAGAGATAGAGAAGTAATTGATATAGAAGAAAAAAATAAAGTATATAGATAGTAGTAAGATGATTATATTATATTGAGAGATATAGAAGATTAGAGTAGATTGAGTAAAAATATTAAAGCTCCAATCTCGAAGGAAATTTGAGTTATTATTTTAAATGAATACTTATATTTTAATTATTATATATTTATATATATTATTAATGTATTAAAATATTATATATTATTATTATATATATTTAATTATTATGAATTATTAATATATTATATTTAATATTATAATTATATATTATATGTATAATAACAATAATATATATGTATTATATTATTATATATATTATGAATTAATTATTATTAAATATATTAGTATTAAATTAATATTATTATTATAATTATTAGAAATCTAAAGAAATTTTAATATTTTATGTTTTAAGATTAAAATTTTAATTGAGTGATTTTATACTAGATAAAAAATATTTGAGTGATGATAAAAATAAATTAGGTAAAAATGAATTAGAGATAAAATCATAATATAATATTATAAAAATTTTAATTAATTTAGAAACTAATGAAACTACTTAGTATAAATTTATCTGTCAATATATTTAATTCAAATATTTATTTTACTGCATTATAATAAATTAAATATTCTATTGACTAGTTTATCTGTAAGGGTGTAATGGCGATATATATATAATTATAATTATTAATATAAATATAGTTATATATAGATATTAATTAATAAATATATAATAAATATATATATATATGTATATTAATAATATATATAATATATAATAATATATATCTTAAAATTAATATACAAAAATATAAGATTGCAGAATATTAAGAAATATTAAATATCTTATATATATATTATATTTACTAGTATATACCTGAATTATTACATCTATATATTGACAGCTATATATATGTTATTTAGCATAGTATAGTGTAATTATTTAGAAGGTTATAGAATATATAGATAGTATAGATAGATAGAGATAGTAATGATAGTAATATAGAATTATAGATTATTAGAATTAGATATATGACATTAGTGATAGATAGAATGAATGATAAAGTTTAGTCTTTAATATATTTTTGTATTTGAGTAAAGTCTAAATAACAAGAACTTAATTAATAATTAACAGTAAAAATATAATAATAAATATAATAAACTTAAAAGAAAATACGAAAAAATAAAATAAAAAAATTAAAAAGTATAATAACTAGGCTATTATATAAACACAACTTATGAAATATCGAAACTATAAAACGAAAAATATTTCAATGAATATAACTTAATTATTGAAAAATTAAATAAAAAATAACAATTAGGAAAATTATTTTAATTCTCACAATGCTTCAAACAGCGAATTAAATTTGCATGTAGTTTTTCTCTTTAGGTATTTCAATGTTAACTAAGCCTAAATTACAAAGAACTATAAAAAGAACTCGACAAAAACCTTAACTACAACACCTTCATTTCAGCCCCTTTATCTGAGAATTTCACTATGCGTGTTATGAATGTTTATTGAATAAACAAATAATAGGGGGGGGGCGCCAGTTGGCAAACTGAGGTTCATGCCCTTAACCTCTATGGAGGTTATCTTAGATCGTAGCTTACTTTGGCCACAAATTCGCAAAATTGTTTTGTTGTCTACCTGAAGGAATGAGATTATTCCACCATCAGAGAGCATCTCTATCTCTTAGGCTGGGCGGCTGTTCTACATCTTATCTTGCGTTGGCTTGAAATATAGTTTTTTTAGTGCCTGGAAGTTTGTTATATATCTTAGGTTAGTTGATGCGGGATTCTCCCAAAAACGAAACTGAGGTATCATTATCAAGATAATCAAGGAAGTTAAGAGGACTTATAGACATATCAAGATCAATCTCACATCTCACACTCCAGTTCAAAACAGTTATCCTTTTTCCCCGAGTTTGAATTCCTTGTAAAAGTTATTTCAGCATCTTGTTAGTGTGAATCCAGCTTAGAATCGGAATCAGAATCTAAACGAAGAATTACTGGAAGTTAGAATCAGGTAAATACTATTTTACAAATCATGAACAAAATGTTTAGTTATTGATTTTCATTCAGAACTCTTCTGTGTTCTGCAAGACGTAGAGAATTCACTCTAATAAATCCGGATGCATCCGAAGGCTCATAATTTCCTTGAATGTCCATTGATACCAAGTCTTGATTATACAATGAACGTGGGCTGCTCCTACTCTGTATATAAGCTGAAATATATATATATATATATATATATATATTATATATATATATGTTAGCAAAGTAGCATATAGCATATGGTGCAGCAGTTAGCAAGAGATATATATACATATATATATAAGGTTATGTTTTTAAATATTCCAGTTAAAGAAGGATATATATATATTAAGTTATTACACATACATATATTACAATTACACAAGTATTATTATTATTATTGCTGGCTATTATTACATATATATTGGTTATCGCTGTTACATATATATTATTACATATATTGATTACCAGAATACGTGCCAGTTAGCGCGTTGGGTTATTGCTGTTGTTATTATTATTGGTTGGCTACTGTTAAGATATTGGCTAAGGCATATACTGGTATATATTACTATTGAAATCATTGTTATATATTTACATATGTTCGATTATTACATATACATATTATTAAGGTTGTATAAGGTTGTTACTGTAGCTACAGTATTGGCTGTTACATACATACATGGGTGCATCTGTTGTTACATGCATATGCTACATATATATTATTATTGGTTGGTTAGAGCACATGAAATAAAGATAGTTATGTTATTGCTAGTTGCTACATATATGTTATTACATATTATTGTTATTATTATTATATATATATATATATATATGTATATATATATATATATATATATTGATATATATATTATTATATGTATATATACATATATATTATATATTATACATAAGATATATATTACATATTAAGGTTGTAAAAACCTGTTCATATTATTTCATATGAATGTAAATAAAGAAGATGTGCATATGAACATTGGTTACATAAAAGAAAGGTAAGTTATAGCAGCTGAAGAGCATATACTGGCGTTACTATTATTGCTGGTTATTGTTGTTGATATTGTTGTTGTTGGTTGTTAAGAAGAAGAAGGGGGCCCATGTTGCTGTTGGGCGTTGTTGGTTGTTGGCTGGTTGCTGCTGTTGCTGCTGTTGTTGTTGTTGGTGCTGGTATATACGGTATATATACATATTACATATATATTGGCTATATAAGGTTATTATACTTATTATATGCATATGCATGTTATTGTTATACTACATATGTTGCTAATGCTGTTATTGTTGTTGTTGGTATAAGACATATTGTTATTATATATATATATATATATATATATATATATATATATATTTCCATATATCTGTTACATTATATAAGTTTCTGTTCAGCTTGCCACATTTTTTTCGCTTTTCTTTATAAGTTTGGCTATTGGTTATTATTGCTGATCATTCTCGCTTTTACTATTATCGTTTTACCTCCTTCTGTCCTTTTATCGTATTCTGTTATCCATATATATATATATGTTATTATTATATACATATTATTATTATTGGCTGTTGTTGTGTTACAGCTATTGGGCTGGGTTTAATTCTTTCAACATTTTATATTGCTGGTTACTATTACTTTCTGTAAATTGCATATACATACATACATCTACATACATGGCTATGTTGTTGTTGTTGTTACAGTGGCTGAATAGCTGTTGGCTGCTAGCTACTAAGGCTGGGCTACAATACATACATATGGTCGTGGGTTATATACATATATTACAAGGTTGGAAGGCTGCTGGCTAAGGTTGCTGGTTGTGAGCAAAGGCTACTACATGGCTAAGTTATACACCCCATACTACGATGTGAGTTTTTGGGTGTTGTTGGTTATTGGTTGTTGCTGCTGGCTGGATGCTGGGTTACTACAGCAAAGATATGGGATACTAGTTATATACAAGCTGTTAGCAAGAAGGCTGGCTACATATGTTGGTTATAGCTGGGTTGGTGCCGTGGTTGCTATTATTATTGTACATACATATTACATATTATTATATTACAGAGTTGCCTTTACATATATGCTACATATATAATTTTTATTTAATAAAGTAATTACATATAATATATACATATATGTTATGTTATTTTATGCTTTTCTAAGTTGTTATTATTATATATACATATATTGGTTATATTATTAAGTTAATTATAGGTTTTATTATCCTTAAAATTTTAATGTTCGTGCATATATAAAGAGTTATAGCGGTTATTGCCATATTATTATTATTATTATTATGCATATATATGTATTATTATATTATTATTATTATTGTATATACTACATATATATACACCGTGTATTATACTACATATATGTTGATGTTATTATATATTGTTATTATTGTTATGGTTGTTAAGGTTATTATTGTTATTATACACCATACATACATATAATACATATGTTGCTGAAGGTTATTATTGCTGCTGGTTGTTGTTACATATACAGCAGCAGCTAGTTGGGCTGTTGGCTGTTAATGTTAGGTGCTATATGTTATTATATACATATGTACATATATATATTATTACCTTTACCATACATATATATATTATATTATTATACTATTATTAGAATATAATAGTTATATATATGTTATATTACATTATATCTATTATTATGTTATTATTATTATTATAATCTAATGAGTTACATATACAGTTGGTTATTAAGGTTATATATTGCCAGTTATACATTGCTATTGGTTAGTATTATTATTGGCTATTATTATTATTATATATTATTATTATATATATATATATATTATTATTATTATTATTATTATTATATATATATAGTAAGTAATACATATTAGATATTGGTTATACTATTACTGTATCAGTACTTAATGAACTTATGGGACAGAGGTTAGAAGGCTGCAGTATATATATATATATATATATATATATAGGTGTGTACCAGTCCATTTTCCACAGCCTCATGAATTAGGTTGTGCTTATTCCGATACTCTGCCACTAACGAAGTTTTTTTTTTTTTTTAAGTAAAGGCCGCCATTTTATTGCATTTGTGGAGAAGATAAAGCAAAACTTTAACATAAACTCTTTACCTGAAAGTTACGAACACTCGAGCAGGAAGGTTGTGCCTCTCTGAAGACATGCAACAACCTGAAGGGTAGCT
>JABUQX010088939.1:0-5000 GCA_015478945.1 Trachelipus rathkii | reverse complement strand
AAAAATTCTTCTTTGAGAAACAATAAGTTTATCTTCTTTAAAGAAAGTAAAAAAATAGTCTATTAAACAAGTAAAGAATTCAGTTTTTATAAAAAAAAAATAAGGAGTTTGATAAAAGAACTCCCAAGAAGATAATTGTTTTAATAATCTTGAAAGGGCCGAGTTAAGAGCTGCGTTTCCTGAAGCCCGACTGCAGCCCGGGCGGGCACACAGGCGCACATACATCGTTTCCAGAGCCCGTTTGCGCACTTCTACGTCACGTAAACGTCACAGTCAGGCGCCGTTGCTAAATCCTCGATTTCGGGAATTAATAAACGAGCTGCGCGGAAGAATACTTTGTTTACAAACAAATCTTTTTACAAAACATGTGTCGGAAATGGCTTGCCAAATTTTTTTTTATATTTTAGTTAACTTTTATATTAAGGATACTAATATATCGTATCATTTCATAAAATAGATACATATAAGTATAAGAGTATTGTTTACAATTGTCAGCTGATCCGACGGGCGCGCTCGGCCGTTTCCAGGTACTCAAATTTCCTGTTCTCTAATTGGTTAATGTAATTTTTTTTCAATTCGAAGCGTTTTCGAGTCGATTTTGCACACGGGCTGCACTCGGGCTTCTGGAAACGCAGCTAAGGTTACAGAGATTATATCTTTGTTCTAAAAACTTCAGATATTTTAACTAACAATTATATTAAGGATCAAATAAAGGGCAGTAACTTTAAAAAATATATAAAAGAGATAGAAATAAATATTAAAGGAGAAAAATATATATCTTTACATACCGTTATATACTTGGTCAGCCATTTTGTGCGATATGTAGGTCTTAATTCTTCTCACTTCTCTGTCCATACACAAAGCCTCCAAATCTAAATGAGCTTCTCTTAATATTGTTAACCCAGGTGTTTCATACAAACCTCGTGACTATTTATAAAAAAAAAAAAAAAAATACAGGGTTGTACGAGTCAAGATGCAGAAAAATTACTTCAAAATTTTAAAATCGATAAAAGAATAATTTTAGGTAAGCGAAATAGGTCATTATATCTTTGTTAAAATAAGTTTAATAACATTTTTTATGGTTTATTTATGTATTATAAATTATTTTTAATAAAAAAAAAAGATATGAAATGGTAGGTTTAGCATTCTGAAAGCATGTCCTGATAAATTAAGAAGGCTATAGGTTTGGATAGGCTAGTTATGTTGGGTTAAGTTACATTTCGTTAGGTTAGGTCATCAGAAAAATGCTAAGAAATTTTAAATCTCTTTAATAATTTTTTTATAAATTAATAGAAATAATTTAAACGTAAATAAACCAAAAAATAATTCCTAGTAACTCATTTTTAACAAGATATCAATGGAAACATCGCAAAATTTTAAACTGACATAATTCTGAATTCATGATTAACTCTTATCACTTTTATTATATTTCCCTAAACAGTTTAATCACAGATAGTAAGAACAATAGATGAATCGTCCGATTCCAAATTGGATTGGAACCTTTCTATGGTGTAGCTACCTGGAGCTAAATTTTGGCCCTAGTTTAGAGTTTTGTATCTTCATTTTGACATCGTAATCAACGTATATCTTATACATTTCAAAGAATCTTTTAAAATTTTATCATTCTAAAAATTCATTGACAATTTCTAAAATAATTGTTTTTTATTGTTATACCCAAAAAAAATTAAATTTTGTTACAAAATACCATTTTAAAAGCATAACTAATAATTTAAAAATAGTTTTAAACATGAATTGATTGTAGATGTTTCATTAGAAGTGTTTTATTTAGTAATTTGGAACTTGAAGTTCAAATATAAAGTTATTAAAATTTATGTGTATTTATAATAAACAGAAACGCATACACGTATTTTCATGTTTTTTTCAGGAAAAATGTTTCGGCTATAAACGTTAAAAAAAATCGGTTAATTTAAGGCACATTTTGTACCTCGACAATAAATCCAGCAAAAAATTCCTATAGGATCCCATCCATTCCTATCTTAATTAAGATAGAAATCGATGGGATCCTATAGGAATTTTTTGCTGGGAAGTGAATCTTGAAAGTTTTCAAGAGAGTTACTATTTGTTTTCTACAAATTCGTGATTACTTTAATACAGGAAGAATAGGAAATGTGATATATATTGTTCTTACTATATCTATGCCTTTAATTCACCTTCAATCCGATATATCGATTTTCAACGATATCGATTCTTCCTATCCCATGTATTGATCCAAGTTCATTAAGGCGCTTAAATATGTCGAGTGACAAGTTTTTTCTTGTTTTATTACCATCGCTGTTTCAGTCAATAAGGAGGGAACACCTTTCACAAGGAAAAGAAAAAAATTGACAATACAAGAACCTCTAGAGTAATAAAAAAAAAAACAAAAAAAAGATTTAAGGCATAAGAAATTTTGCTTAAAACAATATATTAAGGCAACAGAATAAACAAGATATTTAACAATATTATAATTTAAGAAGCTGGTACCAAATGGTCGACATGTCAAATAGTTAACCTTACCTTACCTTACCTTACCTAACCTAACCTTACCTAACCTAACCTTACCTTACCTTACCTACACATTACCTTGGGGCTTACCAGGTTACCTTACCTTACCTTACCTTACCTTACCTTACCTTAACTAACCTAACCTAACCTAACCTAACCTAACCTAACCTAACCTAACCTAGCCTAACCTAACCTAGCCTAACCTAACCTAACCTAACCTAACCTAACCTAACCTAACCCAACCTAACCTAACCTAGCCTAGCCTAACCTAACCTAACCTAACCTAACCTAACTAACCTAACCTAACCTAACCTAGCCTAACCTAACCTAACCTAACCTAACCTAACCTAACCTAACCCAACCTAACCTAACCTAGCCTAGCCTAACCTAACCTAACCTATCTTTTTTTTGTCATGTCGACCACTTGACCTGTCGACCATTTGGGCTAGTTTTCATATTTAAGATCAGAAAGTATTTTGAAGAAGAAAATTAATAATCTTGAAAAGAAAGTTGAAATACCTTATTAGCCTAATATTATGTTCTTATGTTCCTATTAGTAATAGTTACAAGATAAAAACTTAAGACTTTATTAAATATAAATTTCTGAAAATATTTATATATTATTTATTTTAATTTGAGTCCCCATTATCCAGGTTGACTCCCGGTGAGGGCGTCTTCCGATTATATAAGCTACAATGAATACCCATTGAGGTGATGCCCTGGGAAAGTTTGAATGGCAAAATGGGGTGAAATTGATTACCTTGTAATTACCCTGTAATATTATTTTGACGTTATGAATAGAAACATTTCACTTTTGATTTCTCATTATTTCAATTCGGTCAAAGATTTATAGGTTATTTATTTTTTTAGGTTACAAATTTATGTAACACTAAAGAAGTTATTTCCTCCTTTAGAGTGGAGTGGAATGCTACTTATTTTGTTTTCTCCTCCTAATTATACTAAGGAGGTTCACTCAGTCGTTTTTCCTATTGCCCCGTCGTGGATTTTAGTGTATTTAAAATTGTTACCCTTTGCTTTGACGCCCTGTCAACATTTTTTAAAATTCTTCATTTAAGCTCCACTCTTTTCAAAAGGATTTCAGTTCCACCTCTAATCATATTACTCTAACAGGTCTGATTCTAGCTCCGCCCAAATTTTTTGGCAGACTCGAGCTTATTCTGCATTCAAATTTCTTTGTCAAGTCAGGTTGTCATGCTACCAGGCTGCCAGACTGCCAGACTGCCAGGTTGCCAGACTCCATTAAATAAGTTTTCCCCAACCCCTGTTTCGGTTCTGATTCTGACTCCTACCCCACAACCCTATACACGGACACATCTTACTACCTTTTTCAAAATGAATCGTAATAAAAGCAGGAGCGTTGGGCGCATTTTCAGGATCGTTGGTCATTTCATAAATTCCTGAAGGAGGAATACAAGCAGGATCTTCCAAGACTCCAGATTCGTAACTGAAAATAAATTTGAATCATGGTTTGCTATATGCATAACTTAAAATAATTAATACATTATTAACTAAGGATTAATTAAGATTATAATTACAATTACTTAAAATTTATATTCAAATAATACAAAAACAAAATTTATTATTCGCTATATATATATATATAGGACCTGTTATGTTTTAAGACTCCGTCAGTTTTGATTTTTTTTTGTTTTTTTTTTCATATATTTCTAGTATATGATCCTAACAGTCAATTTAAGGGGTGACGGACAGGATTGGAAAATATATAGGACCAGTTAGGTTTTACGACTCCGTCAGTTTAAAATTTTTTTTTTTTTTTTTAACTAAAGGAATACCTCCAAGGGCAAACCGCAAAGATGGTAGGAGTTCAGTCATCTCAGCCTGGGGAACGAGATAGGTAGATCTCCGGGAGGGCCCCGGGAACCCCCTCCTTTGGTATTTGGGTGTCGCGGGGGTTCCTCCGCCCCTCCCCTACGGGGTATGGAAAACGTCCCCCCCTCTGTCCCCCGTCGGCTCGAGCCCCCTAATTTTTTTTTTTTTTTTTTTTTTGGTTTTAATTTTTTTTTTTTTTTAAATTTTTTTTACATTTTTGTAATAAGCTTTACACGCTGATTCCAAATATTTAATTGGTTTTTCTGTAAGTGTTGTACTTTTTGGGAGATTTTTCATTTATGAAAAAATTTTTTTTTGTTTTTTTTTTGTTTACATTTTGCACTGTCCTTATGCCCTTTCCTTATCCGTATCTGTATCTTTCTGTGCATTGTACTTTTCGGAGATATTTCAAATTTTTTAAAATTTTATTGATATAAATGTGATTTTTAAATAATTATTTAAAATATTTCGAACTTTTGAATCATGTCCATCACCACTGAAATTCATTGTTAGTATCATATACTAGCAATATGTTAAAAAAAAAAAAAAAATCAAAACTGACTGAAGCGGCGCACGAAAACGCTACGTTTCACGATTAAATGCGAAACGGTTAAACACCAACGCAACCGAACGAAGCAATACCG
>JABUQX010088938.1:0-29462 GCA_015478945.1 Trachelipus rathkii | reverse complement strand
TTAACCTAAAAACTTTGTAAAGATTAACCGTATAAGTTCCTTGGTAAAACCCTAATGTCCGTTAACTAAAGTTCCCCTGCGTTGGTGCGTGTGGTTAACCCTACCCCTAAAATGTGTCCTCGTTTAAAACCCATATAAAAAATGATTCCTATGTTAACCTAAGTTCCGGGTTAAACCTTAAGTTTCTCGTTAAAACCCTAAAATAAGGTTTAAGTGAAGTTAACCTAAGAGTTCCACCGGCTAACCTAAGTTTTAGTCTTATAGTTATGTACCCTAAGTATCCGACTTAACTCCCTAATATAAGTAAACCTAATTTCACCGTATAAACCTAACGGTAAGTTAACCTAAGTTCCGTTTAACCTTAAAGTTTAAGGTTAACCTAAAGTAAGTTAACCTAAAGTCCTTTAAACCTACAAAGCCACCGGTAAACTAACGTTCCTTATTAACCTCAAGTTAAGTTAAACCTAGTTCCTCGCGTTAAACCTAAGTTCCGTTTAACCTAGGGGTTAAGTTAACCTAAGTTCCCTTAACCTAAGTTAAACTAAGTTAAGTTAACCTAAGTTAAGTTAACATAAGTTAAGTTTAACCTAAGTTTAAGTAACCTAAGTTCCTTTAACCTAAGTTCCTTTAACCTAAGTTCCTTTAACCTAAGTTCCGTTAACCCAAGTTCCGTTAACCTAAGTTATCCGTTAAACCTAGTTCCGTCTAACAAGTTCCAGTTACTAACAAAAGTTCCCGTTAACGCTTAACGTTCCGTCTAACCTAGTTCCGTTAACCTAATATAAGATTAACCCCTAAGTTTCCGTAACTAAGCGTGTTAAGTTAACCTAAGTTTCCGTTAAACCAACGTCGCGTTAACCAAAGTTATGTTAACCTAATGTTAAGTTAACCTAAGTTTAAAGTTTACCTAAGGTTTTAAGTAACCTAAGTTCCTTTCTAACCTATAAGTTCCGTTTTAACCTACACTTCCTTTAACCTAAGTTTCCAAGTAACCTAAGTTCCGTACCCAGAAGTTTCCGTTAATTGGTTAAAGTTAACCTAATTTCCGTTAACCTAAGTTCCAGTTAACTTAAGTTAAGTTAACCTAAGTTCCGTTAAAGCCTAAGTTTAAGTTAAACCTAAGTTAAAGTTACAACTAAAGTTAAGTTACCTAATAAGTTAAGTTAACCTAATTAAGATAACTAAGTTCCTAAACTAAGTTCCGTAACCTTAAGTTCCGTTAAAACCTAAGTTAAGTTCAACGTAAGTTCCTTTACCTAAACGTTAAGTTAACCTAAGTTCCGTTAACCTAAGTTAAGTTAACCAAGTTCCGTTAAACCAAGTTCCGTTACCTAAGTTTCGTTAAACCTAAAGTTCCGTTAACCTAATATAAGTAAAACCTAAGTTCCGTTAACCTAAGTTAAGTTAACCTAAGTTCCGTTAACCTAAGTTATGTTAACCTAAGTTAAGTTAACCTAAGTTAAGTTACCCTAAGTTCCGTTAACCTAAGTTAAGTTAACCTAAGTTCCGTTAACCTAAGTTAAGTTAACCTAAGTTCCATTAACCTAAATAAGTTAACCTAAGTTCCGTTAACCTAAGTTAAGTTAACCTAAGTTCCGTTAACCTAAGTTCCGTTAACCCAAGTTCCGTTAACCTAAGTTCCGTTAACCTAAGTTCCGTAACCTAAGTTCCGTTAAAACCTAGTTCCGTAACCTAAGTTCGTTTAACCTAATTCCGTTAACCTAAGTTCCGTTAACCTAAGTTAAGTTAACCTAAGTTCCGTTAACCTAAGTTCCGTTAACCTAAGTTCCATTAACCTAAGTTCCGTTAACCTAAGTTAAGTTAACCTAAGTTAAGTTAACCTAAGTTCCGTTAACCTAAGTTCCGTTAACCTAAGTTAAGTAAACCTAAGTTCCGTTAACCTAAGTTAAGTTAACCTAAGTTCCATTAACCTAAGTTAAGTTAACCTATGTTCCGTTAACCTAAGTTCCGTTAACCTAAGTTCCGTTAACCTAAGTTCCCGTTAACCCAATTCGTTAACCTAAGTTCCGTTAACCTAAGTTCCGCTAACCTAAGTTCCGTTAACCCTAGTTCCGTTAACTAAGTTCCGTTAAACTAAGTTCCGTTAACCTAAGTTCACGTTAACCTAATATAAGTTAATCCTAAGTTCCGTTAACCTAAAGTTAGGTTAACCTAAGTTCCGTTAACCCTAAGTTCCGTATAAACTTAAGTTACGTTTAAGTAAGTTCGTTAACCTACGTTCCTTAACCTAAGTTAAGTAACCTAAGTTTAGTTAACCTAAGTTCCGTTAACCTAAATTTCGTTAACCTAAGTTCCGTTAACCTAAGTTCCGTTAAACCTAAGTTCCCTTTAACCTTAGTTCCGTTAACCTAAGCTGTAAGTTAACCTAAGTCTAAGTTAAACTAAGTTAGATACCTAAGTTCCCTTTAACCTAAGTTCCCGTTAACCTAAGTTCGTTAACTAAGTTCCGTTATACCAAGTTCCGTTAACCTAAGTTCCGTTAACTTAATCCCTTAACCTAAGTTAAGTTAACTAAGTTCCGTTAACCTAAGTTGTTAAACCTTAAGTTCCGTTAACCTAATATAAGTAAACCTAAGCTTCCGTTTAACCTAAGTTTTAAGTTAACCTAAGTTTCCGTTAACCTAAGTTAGGATTAACCTAAGTTCGTAACCTAAGTTAAGTAACCTAAGTTTAATTAAACCTAAGTTAAGTTAACCTAAGTTAAGCTTAACCTAAGTTCCGTTAACCTAAGTTCCGGTAACCTAAGTTAAGTTAACCTAATAAGTTAACCTAAGTTCCGTTAACCTAAGTTAAGTTAACCTAAGTTAAGTTAACCTAAGTTAAGTTAACCTAAGTTAAGTTAACCTAAGTTAAGATAACCTAAGTTCCGTTAACCTAAGTTCCGTTAACCTAAGTTCCGTTAACCCAAGTTCCGTTAACCTAAGTTCCGTTAAACCTATGTTCCGTTAACCTAAGTGTTAACCTAAGTTCCCTTAACCTAATATAAGTTAACCTAAGTTCCGTTAACCTAAGTTCCGGAACCTAAGTTTCCGTTAACCTTTAAGTTCCGTTAACCTAAGTTCCGTTAACCTAAGTTCCGTTAACCTAAGTTCCGTTAACCTAAGTTCCGTTAACCTAAGTTCCGTTAACCTAAGTTAAGTTAACCTAAGTTCCGTTAACCTAATATAAGTTAACCTAAGTTCCGTTAACCTAAGTTAAGTTAACCTAAGTTCCGTTAACCTAAGTTCCTAACTCTGGGATTCATAAGTTATGTGATACAGTGAATTTATATTCGATAGCTATTATAAAAAGGTAATTGGGAAAAAAGAAGTAAAATGGTGAAATAAACAGTTTGTATGAACTAAAATAGTAAATATAACATCGATATGTAGTTATTTCAATGAACTGCCTGGCCTGCCTGGCGTAGCCTGACTAACTGCCTCCCTGCCGCCTGCCTGCCTGCCAGCCTGCCTGCCTTTCTGCCAGCCTGCCTGCCTGCCTGCCTGCCTGCCTGCCTGCCTGCCTGCCTGCCTGCCTGCCTGCCTGCCTGCCTGCCTGCCTGCCTGCCTGCCTGCCTGCCTTGCCTGCCTGCCTGCCTTGGCCTTCCTGCCTTCCTTCTTTTCTGCGTGCCTGCCTGCCTTGCCTGCCTGGCCTGCTGCCTGCCTGCCTGGCCTTGCCTAGCCTGCGAATAAACAAAATTCTTATATATTTTTGGGACATTTTCCATGTCCCATTTTACGAATAGGATTTTAACGGAGGCATTGCACATGCAGATTTAAACTCTGAGAATTCATAAGTATGTGATACAGTGAATATATATTCGATAGATATTATAAAAAGGTAATTGGGAAAAAAGAAGTAAAATCCTGAAATAAACACTTTGTATGAACTAAAATAGTAAATATAACATCGATATGTAGTTATTTCAAAGAACTGCCTGCCTGCCTGTCTGCCTGCCTGCCTGCCTGCCTGCCTGCCTGCCTGCCTGCCTGCCTGCCTGCCTGCCTGCCTGCCTGCCTTCCTGCCTTCCTGCCTCCTTCTTTCCTGCCTGCCTTCTTTCCTGCCTGCCTGCCTGCCTGCCTTGCCTGCCTGCCTGCCTGCCTTCCCTTGCTTGCCTGCCTGTACTGCCTGGCCTGCCTGGCCTGCCTGCCTGCCTGCCGCCTGCCTGCCTGCCTGACTGCCTTCCTGCCGCCTGCCTGCCTCCTGCCTGCCTGCCTGCCTGCCTGCCTACTGCCTGCCTGCTGTCTTGCCTGCCTGCCTGCCTGCCTGCCTGCGAATAACAAATATTCTTATATATTTTTAAGACATTTTCCATGTCCCATTTTACGAATAGATTTTAAC
Organism: Trachelipus rathkii; assembly: GCA_015478945.1. NCBI lineage: Eukaryota > Metazoa > Arthropoda > Malacostraca > Isopoda > Trachelipodidae > Trachelipus > Trachelipus rathkii. The sequence goes on along the minus strand of JABUQX010088938.1, from coordinate 25,121 downwards.
GGAGGCATGCACATGCAGATTTGAACTCTGAGATTCATAAGTTATGTGATACAGTGAATTTATATTCCGTAGCTATTATTTAAAAAAGGTAATTGGGGAAAAAAGAAGTAAAATCGTTGAAATAAACACTTTGTAAGAACTTAAATAGTAAAAATAACATCTGCCTGCCTGCCTGCCTGCCTGCCTGCCTGCCTGCCTGCCTGCCTGCCTGCCTGCCTGCCTGCCTGCCGCCTGCCTGCCTGCCTGCCTGCCTGCCTGCCTGCCTGCCTTGCCTGCCTGCCTCTGCCTCCTTGCCTGCCTGCCTGCCTGCCTGGCCTGCCTTCCTGCCTGCCTGCCTGCCTTATATATTTTTGGGACATTTTCCATGTCCATTTTACGAATAGATTTTAACGGAGGCATGCACATGCAGATTTGAACTCTGAGATTCATAAGTTATGTGATACAGTGAATTTATATTCGATAGCTATTATAAAAAGGTAATTGGGAAAAAAAGAAGTAAAATCGTGAAATAAACACTTTGTATGAACTAAAATAGTAAATATAACATCGATAAGTTAGATATTCCATGCCTGCTTGCCTGCCTGCCTGCCTGCCTGCTTGCGTGCTGCCTGCCTGCCTGCCTGCACTGCTGCCTGCCTGCCTGCCTGCCTGCCTGCCTGCCTGCCTGCCTGCCTGCCTGCCTGCCTGCCTGCCTGCTGCCTGCCTTCTTTCCTGCCTGCCTTCTTTCCTGCCTGCCTTCTTTCCTGCCTGCCTTCTTTCCTGCCTGCCTGCCTGCCTGCCTGCCTGCCTGCCTGCCTGCCTTGCCTGCCTGCCTGCCTGCCTGCCTGCCTGCTGCCTGCCTGCCTGCCTGCCTGCCTGCCTAACTGCCTGCCTGCCTGCCTGCCTGCCTGCCTTCCTGCCTGCCTGCCTGCTTGCCTGCCTGCCTGCCTGCCTGCCTGCCTGCCTGCCTGCCTGCCTGCCTGCCTGCCTGCCTGCCTGCCTGCCTGCCTGCCTGCCTGCCTGCCGCCTGCTGCCTGCCTGCCTGCCTGCCTGCCTTTCTGCGGCCTGCCTGCCTGCCTGCCTGCCTGCCTGCCTGCCTGCCTGCCTGCCTGCGAATAACAAATATTCTTATATATTTTTAGGACATTTTCCATGTCCCATTTTACGAATAGATTTTAACGGAGGCATGCACATGCAGATTTGAACTCTGAGATTCATAAGTTATGTGATACAGTGAATTTATATTCGGTAGCTATTATAAAAAGGTAATTGGGAAAAAAGAAGTAAAATCGTGAAATAAACACTTTGTAAGAACTTAAATAGTAAATATAACATCGATATCTATGCCTGCCTGCCTGCCTGCCTGCCTGCCTGCCTGCCTGCCTGCCTGCCTGCCTGCCTGCTGCCTGCCTGCCTGCCTGCCTGCCTGCCTGCCTGCCTGCCTGCCTGCCTGCCTGCCTGCCTGGCTGCCTGCCTGCCTGCCTACTTATTCATTGCACTCCAGCCTGCCTGCCTGCCTGCTTGCCTGCCTGCCTGGCTGCCTGGCTGCCTAACTGCCTGCCTGCCTGCCTGCCTGCCTGGCTGCCTGCCTGCCTGCCTGCGAATAACAAATATTCTTATATATTTTTGGGTCATTTTCCATGTCCCATTTTACGAATAGAATTTAACGGAGGCATGCACTTGCAGATTTGAACTCTGGGATTCATATGTTATGTGATACAGTGAATTTATATTCGGTAGCTATTATAAAAAGGTAATTGGGAAAAAAGAAGTAAAATCGTGAAATAAACAGTTTGTATGAACTAAAATAGTAAATATAACATCAATATGTAGTTATTTCAATGAACTGCCTGCCTGCCTGCCTGCCTGCCTGCCTGCCTGCCTGCCTGCCTGCCTGCCTGCCTGTTAACCTAAGTTAAGTTAACCTAAGTTAAGTTAACCTAAGTTAAGTTAACCTAAGTTAGGATAACCTAAGTTCCGTTAACCTAAGTTCCGTTAACCCTAAGTTCCTTTACCTAAGTTCCGTTACCCAAGTTCCGTTAACCTAAGTTCCGTTAACCTAAGTTCCGAACCTAAGTTCCGTTAACCTAAGTTCCGTTAACCTAAGTTCCGTTTACCTAAGTTAAGTTAACCTAAGTTCCGTTAACCTAAGTTAAGTTAACCTAAGTTCCGTTAACCTAAGTTCCGTTAACCTAAGTTAAGTTAACCTAATTTAAGTTAACCTAAGTTAAGTTTACCTAAGTTAAGTTAACCTAAGTTCCTTTAACCTAAGTTCCGTTAACCTACGTTCCTTTAACCTAAGTTCCGTTAACCAAGTTCCGTTACCCTAAGTTCCGTTAACCTAGGTTAAGTTAACCTAAGTTCCGTTTTCTTAAGTTCCGTTAACCTAAGTTAAGTTACCCTAAGTTCCTTAACCTATGTTAAGTTAACCTAAGTTAAGTTAACCTAAGTTAAGTTAAACCTAAGTTAAGATAACTTGAAGTTCTTTAACCTAAAGTCGTTAACCTAAGTCCTTAACCCCAAGTCCGTTAACCTAAGTTTCCCATTAAACCTAAGTTTACGTTTAACCTAAGTTAAGTTAACCTAGTTAAGTTACCGTTAAGTTCCCCGTTAACTACGTTCCTTTACCTAAGTTCGTTAACCCAAGTTCCGCTTACCTAAGTTCCGTTAACCTAAGTTCGGTTAACCTGTTCCGATAACCTAAGTTCCGTTAACCTAAGTTCCGATTAACCTGCGTCCTTACCCTAATATTTTTTAAGTTAACCTTAGTTCGGTTAACCTAAGTTCGTTAACCTAAGTTTCGTTAACCGAAGTCCGTTACCTAAGTTCGTTAACCTAAGTCGTTAACCTAAAGTTCGTTTAACCGTCAGTTCCGTTAACCTAAGTTCCGTTAACTTAAGTTCCGTTAACCCTAAGTTCCGTTAACCTAAGTTAAGTTGACCTAAGTTCGTTAACCGAAGTTCCGTTAACCTAAGTTAAGTTAACCTAAGGTAAGTTAGCTAAGTAAGTTAACTAAGTTCCTTTAACCTTAAGTTCCGTTAACCTTAAGTTCCGTTTAAACCTAAGTTCCGCTTAACCCAAGTCCGTTAACCTAAGTTTCGTAAACCTAAGTTAAGTTAACCTAAGTTCCGTTACCTTATATAAGTTAACCTAAGTTCCGTTAACCTAAGTTAAGTTAACCTAAGTTCCGTACTTAGTTCCGTTAACCTAAGTTAAGGTAACCTAAGTTCCGTTTAACCTAAGTAATGTTAACCTAAGTTCCTTTAACCTAAGTTCCGAACCTACGTTCCTTTACCCTAAGTTCCGTTAACCTAAGTTTCGTTAACATTACCTAAGTTCCGTTAACCTAGGTTAAGTTAACCTAAGTTCGTTAAACCTAAGTTCCGTTAACCTAAGATCCGTTAACCTAAGTTAAGTTTACCTAAGTTAAGTTAACCTAAGTTAGTAAACCGTAAGTTAGATAACTAAGTTCCTTTAAACCTAAGTTTCCGTTACCTAAGTTCCGTTAATCCTAAGTTCGTTAACCTAAGTTCCGTTACCTAAGTTCCGTTAACCTAGTTAAGTTAACCTGTTAAGTTAAAATAAGTTCCGTTAACCTAAGTTCCGTTAACATAAGTTCCGTTAACCTAATATAAGTTAACTAAGTTCCGTTAACCTAAGTTAAGTTACCCTAAGTTCCTTTAAAACCTAAGTTCCGTTAAACTAAGTTAAGTTAACCTAAGTCGTAACCGAAGTTAAGTAACCTTAAGTTCCGTAACCTAAGTTAAGTTACTAAGTTCCGTTAAACCAAAGTTCCCGTATAACCCAAGTTCCGTTAACCTAAGTTCCGTTAACCTAAGTTCCGTTAACCAAAGTTCCGTTAACCTAAGTTTTACCTAAGTTCCGTTAACCTAAGTTTCGTTAACCTAATATAAGTTAACCTAAGTTAAGCTAAGTTCCGTTAACCTAAAATCCGTTAACCTAAGTTCCGTTAACCTAAGTTCAGTTTAACCTAAGTTAAGTTAACCTGTTAAGTTTACCTAAGTTCCGTTAACCTAAGTCCGCTCCCCAAAGTTCTGTTAACCTACGTTCCTTTTAACTAAGTTAAGTTAACTAAATTCCGTTAACCTAAGTTAAGTTAACCTAAGTTCCTTTAACCTAAGTTCCTTTAACCTAAGTTCCGTTAACCTAAGTTTCGTTAACCCAAGTTCCGTTCACCTAAGCCTCGTTAACCTTAGTTCGTTAACCTAAGTTCGTTAACCTAAGTTCAGTTACCAAGTTCCGTTACCTAAGTTTCGTGAACCTAAGTTCGTTAACCTAAGTTCGTTTTAACCTAAGTTAAGTTAAACTAAGTTAAGTTAACGTTCCGTTAACCCTAGTTCCGTTAACCTAAGTTCCGTAAACCTAAGTCGTTAACCTACGTTCCTTTTAACCTAAGTTAGTTAACCAAGTTCCGTTAAACCTAAGCTTCATTAAAACCTAAGTTCCGTTAACCTAGTTCCGTTAACCCTAGTTCGTTAACCTAAGTCCGTAACCTAATATTAAAGTTAACCTAAGTATCCTTGAACCTAAGTTAAGTTAACCTAAGTTCCGTTAACCAAAGTTAAGTTAAACCTAAGTTCCGTTAACCTAAGTTCCGTTATCTAAGTTCCGTTAACCTAAGTGTTGTTAACCTAAGTTTAGTTAACCTAAGTTCCGTTACCTAAGTTAAGTTAACCTAAGGTAAGTTAACCAAGTTAAGTTTACCTAAGTTAAGTTAACCTAAGTTCTGTTAAACCTAAGTTCCGTTAACCTACGTTCCTTTAACCTAAGTTCCGTTAACCTAAGTTCCGTTACCCTAAGTTCCGTTAACCTAGGTTAAGTTAACCTAAGTTCCGTTAACCTAAGTTCCGTTAACCTAAGTTAAGTTAACCTAAGTTCCGTTAAATTAAGTTAAGTTAACCTAAGTTAAGTTTAACCTAAGTTAAGGTAACCTAAAGTTAAGAAACCTAAGTTCCTTTAAACTTAAGTTCCGATAACTAAGTTCTTAACCCAAGTTCGTTAACCTAAGTTCCGTTAACCTACGTTCCGTTAACCTAAGTAAGTTAACCTAAGTTAAGTTAACCTAAGTTCCGTTAACCCGTTCCTTTAAACCTAAGTTCCGTTAACCCAAGTTCCGTTAAACCTATTCCGTTTAACCTAAGTTCCGTTAACCTATGTTCCGTTAACCTAAGTTCCGTTAACCTAAGTTCCGTTAACCTTAGGTCCGTTAACCTAATATAAGTTAACCTAAGTTCCGTTAACAAAAGTTCCGTTAACCTAAGTTTCGTTAACCTAAGTTCGCTTACCTAAGTATCCGTTAACCTAATTCCGTTAAACTACGTTCGTTAACCTCAGCTTCCGTTAACCTAAGTCCGGTACCTAAGTTCGTTGACCTAAGTTCCGTTAACCTTTAAGTTAGTGTGACCTAAGTTCGTTAACCTGAAGTTCCGTTAAACCTTAAGTTAAAGTTAACCTAGGTAAGTTAGCCTAAGTTAAGTTTAACTAAGTTCCTTAACCTAAGTTCGTTAACCTAGTTCGTTAAAAACTTAGTTCCGTTAACCCAAGTTCTTAACCTAAGTTTCGTTAACCTAAGTTAAGTTAACCTAAGTTCCGTTACCTAAATAAGTTAACCTAAGTTCTGTTAACTAAGTAAGTTAACCTAGTTCCGTTACCTATAGTTTCCGTAACCTAAGTATAAGTTTAACCCAAGTTAAGTTAACCTAAGTTAAGTTACTAAGTTCCTTTAACCTAAGTTCGGTTAACCTACGTTCCTAACCTAAGTTCCGTTTACCTAAGTTCCGTTAACCTAAGTTCGGTTAACCTAGGTTAAGTTAACCTAAGTTCCGATAACCTAAGTTCGTTAACCTAGGTTCCGTTAACCTAAGTTAAGTTAAACCTAAGTTAAGTTAACCTAAGTTAAGTTACCTAAGTTAAGATAACCTAAGTTATCTTTTAACCTAGTTCCTTAACCTAGAGTTCCGTTAAACTAGTTCCTTAACCCAAGTTCGTTAACCTAAGTTCCGTTACCTAAGTTCGTTAACCCTAAGTTCGTTAACCTAAGTTCCGGTTAACCTAAGTTAAGTTACACCTGTTAAGTTAATAAGTTTCCGTTACCTAATTTCCGTTAACCTAAAAGTTCGTTAACCAATATAAGTTAACCTAAGTTTCCCGTAACTAGTTAAGTTACCTAAGTTCCGTTTTCTTAAGTTAAGTTCCGTTAACTAAGTTAAGTTAACCTAAGTTCCTTTAACCTAAGTAGTTAACCTAAGTTCCTTTAACCTAAGTTAAGTTAACCTAAGTTCCGTTAACCTAAGTTCCGTAACTCCAAGTTCCGTTAACCTAAGTTCCGTTAACCTAAGTTCCGTTAACCTAAGTTCCGTTAACCTAAGTTCCGTTAACCTAAGTTCCGTTAACCTAAGGTCCGTTAACCTAATATAAGTTAACCTAAGGTCCGTTAACCTAATATAAGTTAACCTAAGTTCCGTTAACCTAAGTTCCGTTAACCTAAGTTCAGTTAACCTAAGTTAAGTTAACCTGTTAAGTTTACCTAAGTTCCGTTAACCTAAGTTCCGCTCCCCAAAGTTCTGTTAACCTACGTTCTTTAACCTAAGTTTAAGTAACCTAAGTTCCGTTAAACCTAAGTTAAGTTAACCTAAGTTCCGTTAACCTAAGTTCGGTTAACCATTCCGTTTAACCTAAGTTCCGTTACCCTAAGTTCCGTTACCTAAGTTCCGTTAACCTATGTTCCGTTAAGCCTTTAAGTTCCGTTTAACCTAAGTTCGTTAACCCAGTTTCGTTAAACCTAAGTTCCGTTAACCTAAGTTCCGTTAACCTAAGTTCCTAACCTAAGTTAAGTTAACCTAAGTTCCGTTAACCTAATATAAGTTAACCTAAGTTCCGTTAACCTAAGTTCCGTTAACCTAAGTTCCGTTAACCTACGTTCCGTTAACCTAAGTAAAGTTAACCTAAGTTCGTTAACCTAAGTTCGCTTAACCTAAGTTCCGTTACCTAAGTTCCGTTAACCCTAGTTCCGTTAACCTAAGTTCTTTACTAATATAAGTTAAACCTAAGTTCCTTTAACCTAAGTTAAGTTAACCTAAGTTCCGTTTTCCCTTAGTTAAGTTAACCTAAGTTCCCGTTATACCTAAGTTCGTTATCCTAAGTTCCGTAACTAAGTCCGTTAACCTTAATATAGTTAACCTAAGTCCGTTAACCTAAGTTACAGTTAACCAAGTTCCGTTTAACCTAATTAAGTTAACCTAAGTTCGTTAACTAAGTTAAGTTAACCTTAAGTTAAGTTAACCTAAGTTCCTTTAACCTAAGTTCCGTTAACCTAAGTTAAGTTAAACTAAGTTAAGTTAACCTAAGTTCGTTACCTAAGTTCCTTACCTAAGTTCCGTTAACCTAAGTTCCGTAACCTAAGTTCCGTTAACTAATTTAAGTTAACCTAAGTTAAGTTAACCTAAGTAAGTAACTAAGTTAGTTTAACCTAATTAAGATAACTAAGGTTCTTTAACCTAAGGGTCGTTAAACTAAGTTCCGTTACCTAAGTTCGTTAACCCAAGTTTCCGTTACCTAAGTTCCTTAACCTAAGTGTAAGTTAACCTAGTTCGTTAACCTAAGTTCCGTTAATCTAAGTTCCGTTAACCTAAGTTCCGTAACCTGTTAAGTTTACCTAAGTTCCGTTAACCTAAGTTCGGTTAACCTAAGTTCCGTTAACCCTAGTTCTAACCTAAGTTCCGTTAAACCTAATATATAAGTTAACCTAAGTTCCTTTAACCTAAGTTAAGTTAACCTAAGTTAAGATAACCTAAGTTAAGTTAACCTAAGTTCCGTTAACCTAAGGTAAGTTAACCTAAGTCCGCTTAACCTAAGTTCCGTTAATCTAATTCCGTTAACCTAAGATAATGTAACCTAATATAAGTTAACCTAAGTCTAACCTAAGTTAAGTTACCTAAGTTAAAGTTAACCTAAGTTAAGTTTAACCTTAGTTAAGTTAACCTAAGTTCCTTTAACCTAAGTTCCGTTAACCTTAGTTCCGTTAACCTAAGTTTCGTTAACCTAAGTTCCGTTAACCTAGTTCCGATTAACTAGAGTTAAGTTAACCAAGTTCGTTACCTAAGTTCCGTTAAACCTAAGTTAATGTAACCTAAGTTCGTTAAATAAGTAAGTTAACCTAAGTTAAGTTAACCTAAGTTAAGTTAACCTAAGTTAAGATAACCTAAGTTCCTTTACCTAAGTCGTTAACAAGTTCCGTTACCAAGTTACGATTAACCTAAGTGCCGTTAAACCTAAGTTAAAGTATAACCATAAGTTAGTTAACTAAAGTTAGTTAACTAAAAAAAAAAAAAAAAAAAATGTTCCGTTACCATACGATTCTTTAACCTCAAGTAATACCGTTAACCCAAGTTCGTTAACCTAAGTCGTTAACCTAGTATCGTGTAACCTAGTTCCGTTAACCTAAGTTCCCCAGTTAACCTAAGTTCCGTTACCTTAGGTCCGCTTAACCTAATATAAGTTAAACCTAGTTCCGTAACAAAAAAGTTCCGCTTTAAACCTAAGTTTCGTTAACCTAAGTTTCGTTAACCTAAGTCGTTAACCTAAGTCCGTTACCTAAGTTTCCGTTAACCTCAGTTGCCGTTTAACCTAAGTCCGGTAACCTAAGTTCCGTTAACCTAAGTTCCGTTAACCTAAGTTAAGTTGACCTAAGTTTCCGTTAACTAAGTTCCGGTTAACCTAAGTAGTTACTAAGGTAAGTTTAGACCTAAGTTAAGATAACCTAAGTTCCTTTAACTAAGTTCCGTGTACTAAGTTTCCGTTAACCTAAGTTCCATTAACCCAAGTTCCGTTAACCTAAGTTTGTTAACCTAAGTTAAGTTAACCTAAGTTCGTTACCTAATATAAAGTTACCTAAGTTCTGTTAACTAAGTTAAGGTTAACCTAAGTTCCGTGTAACCTTAGTTCCTTAACCTAAGTTTAAGTTTAACCTAAGTTATAGTTAAACCTAAGGGTAAAGTTACCTAAGTTCTTTAACTAAGTTGTTAACCTACGTTCCTTTTAACCAAGTTCCGGTAACCTAAGTTCCGTTAACCTAAGTTCGGTTAACCTAGTTAAGTTTACCTAAGTTCCGTTAACCTAAGTTCCGTTAACCATAGTTAAGTTAACCTAAGTTAAGTAACCTAAGTTAAGTTAACCTAAGGTAAGTTAACCTAAGTTCCTTTAACCTAAGTTCCGTTAATCTAAGTTCGTATAACCTAAGATTTCCGTTAAACCCAAGTTCCGCTTTACCTAAGTTCGTTAACCTAAGTTCCGTAACCTAAGTTCCGTTAACCAAGTATCCGTTAACATAAGTTATTAACCTGTTAAGTTAAAAATAAGTTCCGTTAACCTAATTTCCGTTAACCTAAGTTCCGTTAACCTAATATAAGTTAACCTAAGTTCCGTTAACCTAAGTTAAGTTAACCTAAGTTCCGTTTTCTTAAGTTAAGTTCCGTTAACCTAAGTTAAGTTAACCTAAGTTCCGTTAACCTAAGTTAAGTTAACCTAAGTTCCGTTTAAACCTAAGTTAAGTTAACCTAAGTTCCGTTAAACCTAAGTTCCGTTCACCAAAGTTCCGTTTAACTAAGTTCCGTTAACTAAGTGTCGTTAACCTAAGTCGTTACCTAATATAAGTTACCTAATTCCGTTAACCTAAGGTAAGTTAACCTAAGTTCCGTTAACCTAAGTTCCGTTAACCTAAGTTCAGTTAACCTAAGTTAAGTTAACCTGTTAAGTTTACCTAAGTTCCGTTAACCTAAGTTCCGCTCCCCAAAGTTCTGTTAACCTACGTTCCTTTAACCTAAGTTAAGTTAACCTAAGTTCCGTTAACCTAAGTTAAGTTAACCTAAGTTCCGTTAACCTAAGTTCCGTTAACCTAAGTTCCGTTAACTAAGTTCCGGTAACCTAAGTTCCGTTTGACCTAAGTTCGTACTAAGTTCCGTTAACCCTAGTTCCGTTAACCTAAGTTCCGTTAACCTAAGTTAAGTAAACCTAAGTGTTAACCTTAGTTAAGTTAACCTAAGTTCCGTTAACCTAAGTTCCGTTAACCTAAGTTCCGTTAACCTAAGTTCCGTTAACCTAAGTTCCGTTAACCTAAGTTCCGTTAACCTAAGTTAAGTTAACCTAAGTTCCGTTAACCTAATATAAGTTAACCTAAGTTCCGTTAACCTAAGTTCCGTAAACCTAAGTTCCGTTAACCTACGTTCCTTTAACCTAAGTTAAGTTAACCTAAGTTAAGTTACCCTAAGTATTAACCCAAGTTCCTTTAACCTAAGTTCCGTTAACCTACGTTCCTTTACCCTTTTAAGTTAACCTAAGTTCCGTAACCTAAGTTCCGCTTAACCTAGCGTTAAGTTACCCTAAGTCGTTAACCTAAGTCGTTAACCTAGAAAATTCCGTTAACTAGTTAAGTTAACCTGAAGTTAGTTACCTAAGTTAAGTTAACCTAAGTTTAAGATAAACCTAAGTTCCTTTAACTAAGTTCGTTAAACCTAAGTCCGGTTAACCTAAGTTCCGGTTACCAAGTTCCTGTTAACTAAGTTCCGTTACCTAAGTTCGTTACCTAAGTTCCGTGTTAACCTAATTCCGTTAACCTAAGTTAAGTTAACCGTTAAGTTAAAATAAGTTCCGTTAACCTAATTTCCGTTAACCTAAGTTCCGTTAACCTAAATAAGTTAACCTAAGTTCCGTTAACCTAAGTAGTTAACCTAAGTTCCGTTTTCTTAAGTTAAGTTCCGTTAACCTAAGTAAGTTAACCTAAGTTCCGTTACCTAAGTTAAGTTTACCTAAGTTCCTTTAACCTAAGTTAAGTTAACTAAGTTAAGTTAACTAAGTTCCGTTAACCCAAGTTCCGTTAACAAGTTCCGTTAACCTAGTTTCCGTTAACCCAAGTTAACCTAAGGTCCGTTAACCTAAGTTCCGTTAAACCTAAGTTCCCTTAACCTAATATAAGTTAACCTAAGTTCCGTTAATTAACCTAAGTTAAAACCTAAGTTCCGTTAACCCTAGTTCCGTTAACCTAAGTTAACCTAAGTTCCGTTAACCCTAGTTCCGTTAACCTAAGTTCCTTTAACCCAAGTTCCGTTAACCTAAGTTCCGTAACCTAAGTTCCGTTACCTAAGTTTCGTTAACCTAAGTTCCGTTAACCTAAGTTCCTTTAACCTAAGTTCCGTTAACCTAAGTTCCGTTAACCTAAGTTCCGTAACCTAAGTTCCGTTAACCTAAGTTCCGTAAACCCTAGTTCCGTTAACCTAAGTTCTGTTAACCTAAGTTTCCGTTAACCTAAGTTCCGTTTACCTAAGTTCCGTTAACCTAAGTTTCGTTAACCTAAGTTCCGTTAACCTAGTTGCAGTTACCTAAGTTTCCGTTACCTTAAGTTCCGTTAACCTACTTCCGATTAACCTAAGTCCGTTAACGCTAAGTTCCGTTAAACCTAAGTTCCGTTAACCTTAAGTTCCGTTAACCTAATGGTTCCGTTAAACTAAGTTTACGTTAACCTTAGTCCGTTAACCTAGTTCCGATTACCTAAGTTCCGTATAACCTAAGTCGTAACCCAAGTTCCGTTAAACCTAAGTTCGTTAAGCCTAAGTCGTTAACCTAAGGTTCCGTAACCTAAGTCCGTTACCTAAGTTTCGTAACCTAAGATTCCGTTAACCTAAGTTCTGATTAAACCTAAGTTTCCGTTAACCTAATTTCCGTTAACCTAAGTTCCGTTAACCTAAGTTCTGTAAACTAAGTATCGTAACCTAAGTTCCGCTTAAACTAAGTTACCGTTAACCTAGTTCCGTTAAAACCTAAGTTCCGTCCAACCTAATTCCAGTTAACCTAAGTTCCGTTAACCTAAGTTCCGTTACCTTAAGTTCCGTTAACCTAAGTTCCGTTAACCTAAGTTCCGTTAACCTCAGGTCCGTTAACCTAAGTTCCGTTAACCTAAGTTCCGTTAACCTAAGTTCCGTTAACCTAAATTCCGTTAACCTAAGTTCCGTTAACCTAGGTTCCGTTAACCTAAGTTCCGTAAACCTAAGTAAACCTAAGTTCCGTTAACCTAAGTTCCGTGAACCTAAGTTCCGTTACCTAAGTTCCGTTAACCCTAGTTCCGTTAACCTAAGTTCCGTTAACCTGAGTTCCGTTAACCTAAGTTAGAAGTTAACCTAAGTTCCTTTAACCTAAGTTCCGTTAACTTAAGTTCCGTTAAAACCTAAGTTCCGTTAAACCTAGAGTTTCGTTAACCCAAGTTCCGTTAACCCAAGTTTCCGTTAACCTAAGTTCCGTTAACCTAAGTTCCGTTAACTTAAGTTCCGTTAACCTAAGTTCCGTTAACCTAAGTTTCTGTTAACCTAAGTTCCCGTTAACCTAAGTTCCTTTAACCTAAGTTCCGTTAACCTAAGTTCGGTTAACCTAAGAGTTCCGTTAACCTAAGTTAACTTAACCTAGAGTTTCCGGTAACCTAAGTTTCTGTAAACCTAAGTTCCCGTTAACCTTAATTTTCCGTTAACCTAAGTTCCGATAACCTAAGTTCCGTTAACCTCAGTTCGATTCACCTAAGTTCGTAACCTAAGTTCCATTAACCTAAGTTCGTTTACCTAAGTTCCGTTAACCTAATTCCGTAACCTATGTTCCCTTAGGTTACGTCAACCTAAGTTCCGATTAACCTAATTCCGGTTAACCTAAAGTTCCGTTAACCTAAGTTCCGTTAACTTAAGTTCCGTTAAAAGTTCCGTTAACCCTAGTTCCGTTAACCTAAGTTCGGTAAACTAAGTTCCGTTAACCTAAGTTTCCGTTAAACCTAAGTTCCGTTACCAGTTAGTAACCTAAGTTTCCGTTAACCTAAGTTTCCGTTACCTAAGTTCCGTTAACCTAAGTGTTCCGTTAACCTAAGTTAAAACCTAAGTTCCGTTAACCTAAGTTTCCGTTAACCTAAGTTCCATTAACCCAAGTTCCGTTAAAAAACCTAAGTTGCGCTTAACCTTAAGTTCTGTTAACCTAAGCTCGTTAACCTAAGTTCGTATAAACCTAATTCCGTTAACCAAGTTCGTTAACCTAAGTTCCGTAAACCTAAGTTCCGTTAACCCAAGTTCTGTTAACCTAAGTTCCGTTAACCTATGTCGTTAACCTAAGTTCCGTAACCTAAGTTCCGTTACCTAAGTTCCGTAACCTAAGTTCCGTTAACCTAAGTTTCCGTTAACCTAAGTTCCGTTAAACTAAGTTCCGTTAACCTAAGTTCCGTTACCTTAGTTCGTACCTAAGTTCGTTACCCTAGTTCAGTTAACCCAGTTCCGTTAACCTAAGTCCGTTAACTAAGATCCGTAACCTAAGTTCCGTTAACCTAGTTCCGTTACTAAGCTTCCGTTAACCTAAGTCCGCTTTAACCTAAGCTTCCGTTAACCTTAAGTTCCGTCAACCTAAGTTCCTTAACCTAAGTTCCGTTACCTAAGTTCCGTTAACCTAAGTTCCGTTAAACCTAAGTTAGTTAAACTAAGTTCCGTTAACCTAAGTTCGGTTAACCTAAGTTCCGTTAACCTAGGTTCTCGTTAACTAGATTTCCGTTAACCTAATTAACTTAACCTAATTCGTTAAACTAAGTTCCGTTAACCTAAGGTTTCCGTTACCCAAGTTCCGTTAACCTAAGTTCCGTTAACCAAAGTTCCGTTACCCAAGTTCCGTTACCCTAAGTTCCGTTAACCTAGTTCCGTTAACCTAGTTTAAACTAACCTAAAGTTCCGTTAACCAAGTTCCTTACCCATAAGTTGCGTTAACCTTAAGTTCCAGGTTAACCTAAGTTTCCGTAACCTAAGTTCCGTTAACCTAAGGTCCGTTAACCTGAGTTCCGTTAACCTAAGTTCTGTTAACCTAAGTTCCGATTAACCTAAGTTCGTTACCTAAGTTCCGTTAACCTAAGTTTCGTTAACCTAAGTTCCGTTTACCTAAGTCCGTATCCTGTTACCTAAGTTCGTCAACCTAAGTTCGTTAACCTAAGTTCCGCTTAACCTAAGTTCCGTTAACTTAAGTCAACCTAGATTCCGTTAACCTAAGTTCCGGTAACCTAGTTCCGTTAAACTAAGTTCCGTTAACCTAAGTTCCGTTAACGCTAGTTCCGTTAACCTAAGTTAACTTAACCTAAGTTTCCGTAAACCTAAGTTCCGTTAACCTAAATTCCGTTAACCTAAGTTCCGGTAACCTAAGTTCCGTTAACCTTAGTTCCGTTAACCTAAGTTAAGAATTAACCTAAGTTCGGTTACCTAAGTTCCGGTACCCTAAGTTCCGTTAAACGCTTAAGTTCCTGTTAACCTAAGTTCCGTTAACTAAGGTTAAACCTAAGTTTTCCGTAACCTTAAGTTCCGTTAAACCTTAAGTTCCGTTACCCAAGTTCCGTTAACCTAAGTTCTTAACCTAAGTTCCGTTTACCTAAGTTCCGTTAACCTAAGTTCCGTAAACCTACGTTCCTTTCCCAAAGTTCCGTTAACCTAAGTTCCGTTTACCTAAGTTCGTGTAACCTAAGTTCCGTTAACCTAAGTTGCTGTTACCTAAGTTCGTTAACCTAGTTCCGTAACCTAAGTTCGTTAACCTAAGTTCCCGTTAACCTAAGTTTCCGTTAACCTATTCCGAAACTAAGTTCCCGTTAACGCTAAGTTCCGTAACCTAAGTTCCGTGAACCTAAGTTCGTTAACCCAAGTTCCGTTTAACCTTAATTCCGTGTAACCTAAGGTTCCGTTAAAGCCTAAAGTTCCGTTAACCTAAGTTCCGTTAACGTAAGTTCCGTTACCTAAGTTCCGTTTACCTAAGTTCCGTTAACCTAAGTTCTTTAACCTAAGTTCCGTTACCCTAAGTTCCGTTAACCTAAGTTCCGTAACCTAAGTTCCGTTAACTAAGTTAACTTAACGCTAAGTTCCGTTAACCTAAGTCCGTTAACCTTAAGTTCCGTTTGAACTAAATTTCCGTTAAACCTAAAAGTTCCGTGATAACCTAAGTTCTGTTAACCTGAAGTTCCGTTAACCTAAGTTCCGTGAATAAACTAAGTTCCGTTAACCTAATTCCGTTAACTAAGTTCCGTTAAACCCTAAGTCGTCCTACGTTCCGTTAACCTAAGTTAAGTTCCGTTAACTTTAGTTCCGTTAACCTAAGTTTTGTTAACCTAGGTTAGTTAACCTAAGTTAACTTAACCTAAGTTCCGTTAAACCTAAGTTCCGTTAACCTAAGTTCCGTTAACCTAAGTTCGGTTAACCTAAGTTTTCCGTTAACCAAAGTTAAGTTAACCTAAGTTCCGTTTTCTTAGTTCCGTTTACCTAAGTTCCGTTAACCTAAATTTCGTTAACCTAAGTTAAAAACCTATAGTTCCGTTAACCTAAGTTTTCCGTTAACCTAAGTTCCGTTAACCCCAAGTTCCGTTGAACCTAAGTTTCGTAACCTAAGTTCCTTAACCAATTTGCCGTAACCTTAAGTTCACGTTAACCTAAGTTCCGTTAACCTAGTTTCCGTTAACCTAAGTTCCGTTAACCTAAGTTCCGTAAACTAAGTTCCGTTAACCTTGAAGTTCCAGTTAACCTAGCTTCCGTTAACCTAAGTTCCGATAACCTAAGTTCCGTTAACCCAAGTTTCCGTTAACTTAAGTTCCGTTAACCTGAAGTTCCGTTTAACTAAGTTCCGTTAACCTAAGTCCCGTTAACCTAAGTTCCGTTAACCTAAGTTAACTTAACCTAAGTTCCGTAACCTAAGTTCCGTTGTAACCTAAGTTCCGTTAACCTAAGTTCCGTTAACCTAAGGTTCTTTTAACCTAAGTTCCGTTAACCTAAAGTTCCGTTAACCTAAGTTCCGTTACCTAAGTTCCGTTAACCTAAGTTCGGTACCTAAGTTCCGTCAACCTAAGTTCCGTTAACCTTAGTTCCGTTAACCTAATTTCCGTTAACCTAAGTTCCGTTAACGTAAGTTCCGTTAACCTAAGTTAACTTAAACCTCTAAGGTTCCGTTAACCTAAGTTGCGTTAACCTAAGTTCCGTTAACCTAAGTTCCGTTAACCTAAGCTCCGTTAACCTAAGTTCCGTTTAAGTTAACCTAAGTTCCTTTAACCTAAGTTCCGTTAACCTAAGTTCCGTTAACCTAAATTTCCGTAACCTAAGTTCCGTTAACCTAAGTGTTGTTAACCTAAGTCCGTTAACCTAAGTTTCGTTAACCTAAGTTCCGTTAACCTAAGTTCCGGTAAACCCAAGTTCTGTTAACCTAAGTTCTGTTAACCTAAGTTCCGTTAACTTATCCGTTAACCTAAGGTCCGTTAACCTAAGTTCCGTTAAACCGTAAGTTCGTTAACTAAGTTCCGTTAAAACTAAGTTCCGTATACCTAAGTTCGTTAACCTAAGTTCCGGTTAACCTAAGTTCCGTTAACCAAGTTCCGTAACCTAAGTTCCGTTAACCTAAGTTCCGTTAACCTCTAAGTTCCGTTAACCTAAGTTCCGTATAAACCTAAGTTCCGTCTAACCTAAGTCGTAGTAACCTAAGTCCGTTTAACCTAATTCCGTTAACCTAAAGTCCGTTAACCTAAGTTTCCGATTACCTAAGTTCCGTTAACCTAAGTTCCGTTAACCTACGTTCCTTTAACCTAAGGTCCGTTAACCTAAGTTCCGTAACCTAAGTTCCGTTAACCTAAGTTCGGTTAACCAGTTCCTTTAACCTAAGTTTCGTTAACCTAAGTTCTGTTAAACCTAGTTCCGTTACCTACAGTTCCTTAACCATAAGTTCCGTTAACTAAGTTCGTCAACCGAAGTTTCCGTTAACCTTAAGTTCCGTTAACCTAAGTTCCCTTTAAACCTAAGTTCCGTTAACCTAAGTTCCGTTAACCAAATTCGTTAACCTAAGTTCCGTTAACCTAAGTTCCGTTAACCTAAGTAAGTTAACCTAAGTTCCGTTAAACAAGTTCCGTTAACCTAAGGTCCGTTAACCTAAGTTCCGTTAACCTAAGTTAAACCTAAGTTTCCGGTTACCTAATTCCGTAGCCTAAGTTCGTTAACCCAAGTCCGTTAACCTAAGTTTCGTTACCTAAGTTCCGTTAACCTAAGTTCCGTTAACCTAAGTTTCCGATTAACCTAGTTCCGTCAACCTACAGTTCCGTTAACCTAAGTTTGACGAACCTAAGTCCTTAACAAGTTCCGTTAACCTAAGTTCGGTTAACCTAATTCCGTTAACCCTAGTTCCGTTAACCTAAGTTCCGCTAAAACTTAAGTTCCGTTAACCTAAGTTCCGTTAACCTTGTTCCGTTAACCCTAGTCCGTTAACCTAAGTTCCGTTAACCTAAGATCCGTTAACCTAAGTTCCGTTAACCTAAGTTCCGTTAACCTAAGTTCCGTTAACCTAAGATCCGTTAACCTAAGTTCGTTAACGCTAAGTTAACTTAACCTAAGGTCCGTTAACCTAAGTTCCGTAACCTAAGTTCCGTTAACCTAAGGTTCTGTTACCTAAGTTCCGTTAACAAAGTTTCCGTTAACCTAAGTTCGTTAACTAAGTTCCGGTTAACCTAAGTTCCGTTAACTTAAGTTAAGTTAACTAAGTTCCGTTAAACTAAGTTCCGTTAACCTAAGATTCCGTTAACCTAAAGTCCGTTAAGCCTAAGTTCTTTTAACCTTAAGTTCCTTGTTAACTAAGTTCCGTTGGCAAACCTAAGTTCGTTAACCTTTAATCCAGGTTAACCTAAGTTCCGTTAAACCTAAGTTCCAGTCAAGCCTAAGTTTCCGTTAACCTAGTTCCGTTAAACCTAAGTTCCGTTAACCTAGTTCTTAACCTAAGTTCCGTGAACCTAAGTTCCGTTAACTAAGTTACGTTAACCTAAGTTCCGTTACCTAATTCCGTTAACCTAAGTTCCGTTAACCTAAGTCCCGTATAACCTAAGTTCCGTAACCTAAGTTCCGTTAACCTAAGTTGCGTTAACCTAAGTTCCTTTAACCTAAGTTCCGTTAACCTAAGTCCCGTTAACCTAAGTTCCGTTAACCTTAGTTCCGTTAACCTAAGTTCGGTTAACCTAAGTTCCGTTAACCTAATTCCGTTAACCTAAGTTCCGTTAACCTAAGGTGGGTCCGTTAAGCCTAAGGTTCCGTAAACTAAGTTCGCCGTTAACCTAAGTTCGTTAACCTAAGTTCCGTTAACCTAAGTCCGTTAACCCCAAAGTTCCGTTAACTAAGTTCCGTAACCTTAAGTTTTCCGTTAACCTCTAAGTTCCGTTCAACCTAAGTTCCGTTAACTAAGTTCCGTTACCTAAGTTCCGATTTAACCTAAGTTCGTTAACCTAAGTTCCGTTAACTAAGTTCCGTTAACCTAAGTTCCGTTACCTAAGTTCCTTAACCTAAGTTACCGTTAAACCTAAGTCCGTATACCTTAATTAACTTACCACCTTACATTTCCGTTACCTAAGGTTCCGTTAAACCTAAGTTCCGTAGAACCTCAATTTCCGTTAACCAGTTTCGCTTACCTAAGTCTGTTAACCTATAGTTCTTAACCTAAGTTCCGTTAACCTAAGTTCCGTAACCTAAGTTCGTCAACCTAGTTCGCGATTAAACCTAATTGCCGTTAAACCTAAGGTTCCGTATAACCTAAGATTCCGGAACCTAAGTTCCGTTAACCTAAGGCCGTTTAACCTAGTTCCGTAACTAAGTTCCGTTAACTAAGTTAAGTTTAACCTAAGTTCCGATTAACCTAAGTTCCGTTAACCTAAGTTCCGTAACCTAAGTTCCGTTAACCTAAGTTAACCGAAGTTCCGTTAACCTAAGTTCCGTTAACCTAAGTTCCGTTAACCCAAGTGTTCCGTTAACCTAAGTTTCGTTAACCTAAGTTCCGTTACCCAAGGTTCCGTTAACCTAAGTTCGGTTAACCTAAGTTCCGTTAACTAAGTTCCGTTAACCTAAGTTGCGTTAACCTAAGTTCCGTAACCTAAGGTCCGTTAACCTAAGTTCCGTTAACCTTAAGTTCCCTTAACCTAAGTTCCGTTAACCTAAGTTCCGTTAAACTTAAGTTCCGTTAACCTAAGTTCCGTTACCTTAAGTTTCCGTAACCTAAGTTCCGTTAACCTAAGTCGGTTACCCAAGTTTCCGTTAACTAAGTTCCGTTAACTAAAGTTCCGTTAACCTGAAGTTCCGTAACTAAGATCCGTAACCTAAGTTCCGTTAACCTAAGTTACGTTAACCTAAGTTCCGTTAACCTAAGTTCCGTTAACCTAAGTTCCGTTAACCTAAGTTCCGTTAACCTAAGTTCCGTTAACCTAAGTTCCGTTACCTAGTCCCGTTAACCTAAGTCGTAAACTAAGTTCGTTAACCTAAGTTCGTACTAATTTCCGTTAACCTAAGTTAACTTAACCTAGTTCCGTTAACCTAAGTTCCGTTAACCTAAGTTCCGTAACCTAAGTTCCGTTACTAAGTTCCGTTAACCTAAGTTCCGTTAACCTAAGTTCCGTTAACCTAAGTTCTGTAACCTAAGTTTCCCGTCAACCTAAGTTCCGTAAACTAAGTCCGTTAACCTAAGTCCGTTAACCTAAGTTCGTTACCTTAGTTCCGTTACCCTAAGTTCGTTAACTAAGTCCGTTAACCTAAGTTAACTTAACCTAAGTTCCGTTAACCTAAGTTCCGTTAACCTAAGTTCCGTTAACCTAAGTTCCGTTAACCTAAGTTCCGTTAACCTTAGGTTAACTTAGGTTAACGGAACTTAGGTTAACGGAACTTAGGTTAACGGAACTTAGGTTAACGGAACTTAGGTTAACGGAACTTAGGTTAAGTTAACTTAAGGTAACGGAACTTGGTTAACGCAACTTAGCGTAACGAAACTCCCTCAGGTTAAACGGAACTTGGCGTAACGGAACTGTGAGGTTAACGAACTTAGGGTTGTACGGAAACTTAGGTTAACCGCAACTTAGGTTAACGGAACTTAGGTTAACGGACCTTTTGTGTTAACGGAACTTAGGTTACGGAACTTAGGTTAAGAACTTAGGTTACGGAACTTAGGTTAACGGACTAGGTTACGAACTTAGTTACGGAACTTTAGGTCGTTACGGAACTTTGGTTAAACGGACTTAGGTTAACGAACTTTAGGTTAGATTACTTAGGTTAACGGAACTTAGGTTAACGGAACTTAGCTGTTAACGGAATTAGGTTTAACGGATACTTAGGTATAAATGAACTATAGGTGACGGAACTTAGTGTTGACGGAACTTAGGTTAACGGAACTTAGGTTAACGGAAGTTAGGTTAACGGAACTTAGGTTACGGAACTTAGGAACGGAACTTAGGTTAAGTTAACTTAGGTTAACGGAACTTAGGTTACGGAACTTAGGTTAACGGAACTTTAGGTTACGGAACTTAGGTTAACGGAAATTAGGTTAAGGAACTTGGGTTAACGGAACTTAGATTAACGGAACTTAGGTTAAGGAACTTAGGTTAACGGAACTTAGTTTAAACGGAACATTAGGTTAACGAACTTAGTTTAACGGAAAGCTTAGAGTTAAACGGAACTTATTGTTAACGGAACTTAGGTTTAACGGAACTTAGGTTAACGGACTTAGGTTAACGCAACTTAGGTTAACGGAAAACTTAGGGTTAACACGGAACTTAGGTTACCGGAACTTAGGTTAACGGAACTTTAGGTTAACGGAACTTAGAGTTAACGGAACTTAGAGTTAACAGAACTTGGTTAACGGAAACTTAGAGTTAACGACTTAGTGTTAACGGAACTTAGGTTTAACGGAACTGTAGGTTAACTTAACTTAGGATAACGGAACTTAGGTTAACGGAAACTTATGTAACGGAACTTAGGATTAACGCAACTTAGGTTACAGACTTAGTTTAACGAAACTTGCGTTAAGGAACTTGGAGGTTACCGGACTGATAGGTTTAACGGAACTTAGGTTAAAGGAACTTAGGTTTTAACTTAGGTTAACGGAAACTTAGGTTAACGGAACTTAGGTACGGAACTAGGGTTAACGGAACTTAGGTTAAATTAACTTAGGTTAACGAACTTAGGTTAACGGAAATTAGGTTAACGGAACTTAGGTTTAACCGAAACTTAGGTTAACGGAACTTAGGTTAACGGAACTTAGGTAAACTTAACTTAGGTTAACTCGGAACTTAGGTTAACGGAGCTTAGGTTAACGGAACTTAGGTTAACGGAACTTTAGGTTTACGGAACTTAGGTTAACGGAACTTAGGTTGACGGAACTTAGCGTTACGGACTTAGGTAACGGAACTTAGGTTAACGGAACTTAGGTTAACGAACTTAGGTTAGCGGAACTGAGGTTACGGGAACTGTAGGTTGACGAACTTAGGTTAACGGAAGCTTAGCGTTAACGGAACTTAGGTTAACGGGGAACTTAGGTTAACGGAACTTAGGTTTAACAGAACTTAAGTTAACGGAACTTAGGTTAACGGAACTTGTAGCGTTGAACGGAAACTTAAGGTTAACGAACTACGGTAACGAAACTTGGTTAAGTTAACTTGGTTAACGGAACTGTAGGTTAACGGAACTTAGGTTAATGGAACTTAGGGTAACGAACTTAGGTAACGGAACTTAGGTTAACGAAACTTAGGTTAACGGAACTTAGGTCAAGGACCTTAGGTTAACGGAACTTAGTCGTTAACGGAACTTAGGTTAACGGAATTAGGGGTTAGACGGAACTTTAGGTTAACAGGAACTTAGGTTAACGGGGAACTTAGGTTTAACGGAACTTAAGGTTAACGACTTAGTTTAAACGGAACTTAGGTTACGGAACTTATGTTAACGGAACTTGGGTTAACGAAACTTAGGTTAACGGAACTTAGGTACGGAACTTGGTTAACGGACTTAGGTTAACGGGAACTTAGTTTAACGGAAACTTAGGTTAACGGAACAAACATCAAAAACCAAAAAAATTAGGTTAACGGAACTTAGGTTAACGGAACTTGAGTTAACGGAACTTAGCGTTAACGCAACTAAGGTTAAACGGAACTTAGGTAACGGAACTTAGGTTAATTTAACTTAGTTAACGGGACTTAGGTTAACGGAACTTAGGTTAACGGAACTTAGGTTAACGGAACTTAGGTTAACGGAACTTAGGTTAACGGAACTTAGGTTAACGGAACTTAGGTTAACCGAACTTAGGTTAACCGAACTTAGGTTAACGGAACTTAGGTTAACGGAACTTAGGTTAATGCGAAACTTAGGTTAACGGAACTGTAGTTAAGTTAACTTAGGTTAACCGAACTTAGGTTAACGGAACTTAGGTGAACGGAACTTAGGTTAACGGAACTTAGGTTACGGAACTTAGGTTAACGGAAACTTGGGTTAACGGAACTTAGGTTAACGGAACTTGGGTAGGTTAACGGAACTTAGGTTTTAACTTAGGTTAACGGAACTTAGGTAACGGAACTTAGGTTAACCGAACTTAGGTTAACGGAACTTAGGTTAACTAAACTTAGGTACGGAACTAAGGTTAACGGAACTTAGGTTAACGGAAATCAGTTAGGTTAACGGAACTTAGGTTAACGGAAATTAGGTTAACGGAACTTAGGTTAACGGAACTTGGGTTAACGGAACTTAGTGTTAACGGAACTAGAGTAAACGAACTTTGGGTAACGGATTTAGGTAACGGAACTTTAGTTAAACGGAACTTAGTTTTAACTTAGGTTAACGGAAACTTAGGTAACGGAACTTAGGTTACCGGAACTTAGGTTAACGGAACTTAGTTTAACGGAACTTAGTTAACGGAACTTGTGTTAACGGAACTTAGGTTAACAACTTAGGTAACGGAACTTGGGTTACGGAACTTAGGTAACGGGAACATTGGTTAACGGAATTAGAGTTAACGGAACTAGGTAACTAACTAGGTTAACGGAACTTAGGTTAACGGAACTTAGGTTAACTTTACTTAGGGTTAACGGAACTTACTTTAACGGAACTTTGGTTAACGGAACTTAGGTTAACTTAACTTAGGTTAACGAAACTTAGGTTAAGGAACTTAGGTTAACCGAACTTAGGTTAACGGAACTTAGGTTAACGGAACTTAGGTATAACTTAACTTTAGTTTAACGTTAACTTAGTTAACTTTTATTGCGTTAACGGACCTATTAGCGTTAACGGAAAACTTAGCAGTTAACGGACTCAGGCTAAACGGAAACTAGGTTAACGGAACTTAGGTTTAAGCGGAACTTAGGTTAACGGACTTGGGTTTAACGGAACTTACGTTAACGGAACTTAGGTTAACGAACTTAGGTTAACGGAACTTGGTTAACTTAACTATAGGTTAACGGACTTAGGTTAACGGAGACTAGGGTTACTTATTAGGTTAACCAAAGGATGACAGGAGATCCCAGAAATGAACGAACTTACTTTAACGGATACTTTGAGTTAACGGAACTTTAGGTTAACTTAACTAGGTTAACGGAACTTAGTTTAACGGAACTTTGGTGTTAACGAAAATTAGGTTAACGGAACTTAGGTTAACGGAACTTAGGTTAAACTTATAGATTTAACGGAACTTAGGTTACTTTTATTAGGTTAACGGCCCTTGTATGGTTTAACGAATTAGGTTAACGGAACTCAGGCTAACGGACATAGGTTAACGGAACTTGAGGTTAACGGAAACTTTAGGTTAACGAACTTGGGTTAAGCGGAAACTTAGGTTACGGAACTTTAGTAACGGAACTTTAGGTTAACGGAACTTAGGTTAACGAAACTTAGGTTACGAACTTAGGTTACGAACTTAGGTTAACGGACTTAGGTTAACGAAACTTGGGTTAACGGAACTTAAAGGAACGTAGGTTAACGGAACTTAGGTTACGGAACTTAGGTTATCTTTTAACTTAGGTAACTGTAAACGTTAGCTTAACTTCACTGGGAGGTTTAACTGTAAACTTGGTAACGAAACTTATGGTTAACGGAATCAGGTTGGAAGCTTAGGGTTAACGGAGAACTTAGGTTTAACGGACTAGGTTAACGAACTTTCAGGTTAACTTAACTTAGTTAACGAACTTAGGTTACTTAACTTAGGTTAACGGAATTTAGGTTAAGAACTTGGGTAACGGAACTTAGGTTAACGGAACTTAGGTTTACTTAACTTAGGTTAACGGAACTTAAGGTTAACTTAACTTAAGTTAACGGAACTTAGGTTAAGTTAACTTAGGTACGGAACTTAGGGTAACTTAACTTAGGTTAACGGAACTTACGGAACTTAACTTAGGTTAACGGAACTTAGGGTAACTTAACTTAGGAACGGAACCTAGGTTAACTTAACTTAGGTTAAGGGAACTTGGTTAACTTAACTTAGTTTAACGGAACTTAGGTTAAACTTAACTTAGGACTTAACGGAACTTAGGTACGAACTTAGGTTAACTACTTAGTGTTAACGGAATTAGTTAACGATTAGGTTACTTTAACTTAGGTTAACGGAATTGGTTAACGGAACTTAGGTTAACGAAACTTAGGTTACGGAACTTAGGTTAAAGGAACGTAGGTTAAGGGACTTAGGTTAAAGGAACTTAGGTTAACTTAACTTAGGTTTTAACTTAACTTAGGTTAACTAAACTTAGGTTAATTTAACTTAGGTTAACGAACTTAGGTTAACTAAACTAAGGTTAACTATAAATTAGGTTAACTTACTTAAGGTTAACGGAACTATTGGTTAATTCAACTTAGTTAACGGAACTTAGGTTACGAAACTTAGAGTTAACAGCACTTAAGGTTAATTAACTATAGAGTAACGAACTGGGTTAACGACTTGCGTAACGGAACTGAGGTTAACGGAACTTAGGTTAACTTATATTAGATTAACGGAACTTAGGTAACGGAACATAGGCTTAGGGGAACGGAACTTAGGTTAAAGGAACTTGGGTTAACTTAACTTAGGTTAACTTTTTTAGGTTAACTGTACTTAGGTTAACGGGACTTAGGTTAACGGAACTTAGGTTAACCTAACTTAGGTTACGGAACTTAGGTTAACGAAATTTAGGTTAACGGAACTTAGGTTACCGGAAACTTAGGTTAACGGATCTTAGGTTAACGGAACTTAGGTTAATGGACTTAGGTTAACGGAACTTATTTTAACTTAACTGTAGGTAACTTAACTAAGGTTAACCGGAACTTAGAGTTAACGAATTAGGTTATCTCTCT
>JABUQX010088937.1:0-32893 GCA_015478945.1 Trachelipus rathkii | reverse complement strand
ACTTAGAGATTACTTCAAGTGAGTGATCGAAAGGTATGAAAAATACAAAGTCTATAATGCTGACTAACAGACTATTTGCTCATGAGTGCATAAAGCTAAATGAGTGAGACAGTGTGCGTGCTACTCTCACACTAATAGCTCATGAATGACATTAAGTGTTTCATTCTCAACTAAGTGATACAAAACAATCAGTATTTACAACTCTTAAACTACTCACGAAAATCTAATAAATACACTCACACTTCTTTGAACGAAGATTGAATTAACAAAGTTCAACACGGTACATATCTCTCTATAAAAAATACTAAATCTTATACATAACACAATCACAATAAAACGTAAAATTTTTATGTCTACAATGTTTCTGATACAAAGACACTATTCTAGCTTCTCTAATAACACGACTTTGTTTATATTGGATCACCTATTATAACACTATTGGAATCTTAATAAAAATAATACATAAAATACACTTTTTACACAACATGATGGCTACTTACATCTAACGTTCTCCCACATTTCACCTTTTATCATTACAGTTACCTTCTGTATGTGGATACGGTCCGACCTCGAATACAATTATGGAGCACATTTGTATAGAGGATAAATACTTTTATAGTATCTTTTTTCTACATGTAACATTCAGTAATATAATTTTGACACAGAAAACGAATTGGGATTTGCCTCGTGTACTAGTTAAAACCATACCGAAAAACAACGAATGCTATTTTATCATTTCCAACTTTAAGCAACACAAAATCACCACTATTTCTTAATCCTCAGTAATCAGATAAAATCAAAATCGAACCTGCTTGTATGTTTAAACTGTAACAAAAATTTTATCACTTGTTTCTAGAGCTTTTATTCTACTTAAAAAATAGCAGTTCAATCTGTTCTACTTATATTTGTAAACTATTACACAGTCACACATCAGCTATAGATTATCGTCTACCAACATAAAAGTTACAACATCATTCTATACTCTATGATACTAGATAACATAGAAATTAATCACACAAAAATACCATTGTAAGAGTTATTATAACAATGTGTTACACGAGTTAATATAAGCTTAACTCAATCATATCATTCATATAGACAAATATCCATTTATAGAGAAGGTAGTTTTTGGGTCTCCATCCTATGCCGCAATAAATGTAAAGTTTTATGTCGGTACAATCCAATCTCGGCATGCATATCATCCACATCTTTAATAACCAAACATTTACTGGTTTATTATCCAATACAAATTGTTTTTAAACCATACTAGGAGTGGACAAGTAATATCGGTATCATAGCTTCACAAGACTTATAAGTCATTTATGGAAACGAAAATCTCTGCAGTTTTGTTCTTAGCGATATCTAGAAGTGTTCATACACACATTAACACTTATAGCAAATTTTCCAGTAGGAGTAGGCTGAAAGGTTCAACATTAACAGGCGACTAAGGAATTACTTTTTGTATAAGGAATTGAAAGTATACCCTTTACTCACAGAATTAGAGCAACGAATTGAATTTATAATCATATACTGAGATTTGACATAAAATTAATCCACTCTCTCGTCTTCTCTCACATCTCTCTCCTCTCTCTCTCTCTCATTCTCTCTTACTCTCTCTCATCTCTCTCCTTTCTCTTCTCTCATCTCACACTATCTTCTCTTCCTCTATTCTCTCTTCTCATCTTAAATACATATAATTATAACTAATTACTATTACATTATGTAACTTAGAGCTCACACACCTAGATTTTCTTCAGACCTCAGATTTCCGATACTATCTTTTATAACAAAAATGTGATATACTCACACGATAACTCACGACCTTATCTACTCGACTTCAAAATTCACAGATATATATATATATATATACTCATAATCATATCAGTAATATAACATATATATAACGAATATATAAAGTTAAAAGTTTTTATTAGTATTATCTTTCTTATTTATATTTTAGTGAACTATTCTCAGCCCTATAAACGCCTTACCTTATTTACAGGTATAATAATAAAATCTAAAATCTAATTATATAATAATATCAATAATAACTATAATTGAGATAGATAGTAAACTATATCAATATAACATTTCTATACGTATATTAAATATATCACATACTGTATAATATATAAAATATGAGCAATATACTTATATATATATAATTAGTAATAGACCTACTCTTGCTAAAATAATTATATTATTAATATAGCATAATATAATATATATGTAGCAGTCGCTACACATATATTCGTAGTTTACGATTATAAAATTTATATAATGTATAATATAGCCTCTCAAGTGCCGACAAATCATATACTTCTAAACAAACAGCATAACCTAAACGTCTTGCAAGGGAAAAGGAATACAACTAAATCAGCACTGGAATTGCTGGGTTACGAGATGTTTAGTGACGGAAAATGTAAGAAAGAAAAAAAAAAATAAATACAAAATAAAGATTGTGTTATCATAATATATCAATACTATGAGATACAAGAAAGATAAATAAATGATATTTTCGTTGTCATTCTGTAGCTAGATTAAAAAATAAATAGAATAGACTTTCTACTAAATTTGTTTTTATATATATTATATTAACTAAATACACCTACCATATGGATAATTATGATCACGCAGACATGATGGCAGGATGTAGTCCTGTTCTCATCGTTTACACTCCCAGGCAGAAAAACTAAAGAGATTAGGTTGGATATCTTAAGCTCATACCCACCTTACGAGATGAACCATATGCATGTTTGTTGCCCTCGTCGTCTCGAAGCCCCTAATATGCGTATATATTTCTCGTTCTCCCAACAGCCTTATCAAAACAATATACAACAAAACAACAATAAATTAAGTTACAAAGATAAGTTCTATTACTGATAAACTAACATACGAAATATATCACTATGATCCCCGAATAGCTCCGAGTAACACTCCCAGTTTACACACATATATATCCCATACATTTGTTTAGATTTTTTTGTTTTTGTTTTTATTTATTCTCTCATCAAAACTATATATGTCAATAATAAACCAAACAATTTAGAATCTTCCGCTAATATTTGTTCTTAAAACACTTAAGACACGAATATTTAATATCGTTTGTACTAGTCAAAATATTAACTCAAACACGTAATCACAACTATACTTGTTTAGACACGCGTATGCGAAAGGACGATAACTTAAACATATGTGGGTTATACAATAAACAACTTGACATAATGTTCTATATTCAACTTTACCATCAGTACAAGTGTACAAAGACAATACAATATATTATCAAACTAACATATTAAGTTAAACTTAATACTCATATCATACAAATTAATCTATTAATATTATAGTTGATAATAAAAGATAATTATTTTGGCTAATGAACCAACTTGAATCAGATCATAACAAGTAGTAGCGTCTACGAAGCACGCCAATGAGACTGTTTAAACTAAAGTAGATTACTAAAATAAAATATAATAATACTCTACACATACACCATAACTATTCTATAGCTGTATTGTAAACTATATTGCTTATTTTTATCGACTCTTCTACACCTCAAAACCTTAATTACTCAGTTTTACAGAGACGATAATAAATAGTACCTAGCCAACATAACAAACTTTCTGCAATGCTAACAGTATAATCATTATCACATAGATTATAGAAAAAAAATCCTTCAAACTACTCTTCGTCTGCTCATCACCGAATCAAATCATAGAACCACCGACCAACGCTTGATATAATGAGAAAAAAAAAATAATCGCGTCATATGTTGATATATCTAAATGCATTAAATACATTTACTCATTTGAAAATGTAACCTATAATAGTTAATAATTTATAAGCTATCTTTAGTACACTCCATCAGCACAACACATACCACCTAAATCCTGCACTACACTCAATCCACTCAACACTACCATAATACACTCGAAACAAGAGTCCAATATATAATAACTAGAATCACACTAACAGCCATAACCCACTACTTAATAACCATTCTCTTATTACACCAACTATATCGATACCAAAACATTTACCAATAAGAATCATAAAATCACCATCAGTCTAAAATAGATCCTAATCCTTCAATGCCAAAAAAAATTGCAAAATAACAAAGTTTAACCCAAATAACAAAATAATAACTAAAAATAATAATTCCTAAACATAACAATAAAAATAAGTTCTTTAGTATATATATAAAATATCACTATATATATCCACGAAAACGTATATATATACTGATTTTATAAAGCAGTATATTATATTCAAGTTAAATCTAAGTAATCTAACAACCCTTCTCACACATACCGTGCTAAGTACTCACCTTATACCACTAGTTATACCCACCCATATCTATATGATGCTTATGTTGATGCTATCGTATTATCAAAATTTCAATAGTTTCATTCATCGTAACTCCAATTGTGACAAACAAACTATAAAAATTAAATCGAAAATTGTAAGAATAATATCAAATTCACATTTAAAACCTTATAAATAATAAATCGCTTAACCAATCAAAATTTGAGCTATCCACAAAAGAAAAGCATTAGACCAAATATCATCACACCGCGATAGGAATAAATGTACTCATAATGTCAAACCTAAACATACCTCGTGATATAGATAATAATCAGTAAACTCCTATGAAAAATTCTACCTACTGTTAATCAATAGGTAAAGTATACTTAAACAGTTATAAATCTCTCACATATAGTTCCCACTTTTTACAAGTACATATTATAGCAACCTGGTAAAGCCATTTAATATTATCTGACAAAATCCTACTATAACAAGTGACATCTATCAAAGATGATTCCACCATCTTGAACTATGAATTGACACTATCTATTCACAAATTCACTCGTTTCGGTAAAGAATAAACATCATTTGATAAATTGAATAAATAGATATATTAGTAAAAGTCTAGGGCAAACCATAAATTAATTATCAACATAAAATTATCAATACTTATATTCCAACTTCTAACTAACATATATATCGTCATTAACACAGTAATATCTTACAAATAATAATCTATCATTTCAATTGCTAAAGACGTTATATTTTCCACATATATAATATTTTAACATTAGTTAATATTTAATTCAAAATAACGTATCTAACTTTATCACATAAAAACTTATGCAATTTTGTAAATATCTAAGCAACACATTACCTTCCAGAGAACCCCAGGGGGGATGCTAGCACCTATTTTAAAGGTGTATGATATCCTGCGAGGTAGGGATCCACACCGAAGGCTATAATGAGTAAGCGGCTTTAAGCTTATCAGTACCGAATAGGGCGAAGTCACCTTTAAACTCTCCCATACTACTTCGGAGGTAGTAAAGCCCGTCATACCTTATCGACAATTTCGTAATTACTTCTTTGTTTCCATAAAAATTGACTACTGATCAATAGAAGGTCTTTACGGAGTTATGTATACAAAACCACTAATACCCGAATATAATGAATTCCTCCATAAGGTCATAATGTAACGTATACCTACATTCAGATTCTTAGCCAGCTTGGCTTTAACTCTATTGTATCTTACTAACTTTAAATGTTACTCTTCAGAGCCATACCACGCGGAGACGCTGTACCTATTAGGAATTACCCTCATCTTTCACAATATCCCCAGGAAACTCAGCAGGTTATATATTTTCATTCCCGCAATCGTGGCAAAATATTTATTATTCGTTAAGACTAAAAGTTTACGTTTCTCTTAAAATGCAATAATTTCTTCTTGATTCCCTCTTTATTCCCTCCTATTTATTTTGTACATTTATGCATATTAAGTAAAATGTCAATTCTATACTTGCTTTCATATTATTCTAATAGTATCCGACTTTTTGTTTTGTTCTAGTATCAGCATTAACTTTACCTTTCTATCTATCTATCTTTATGATTAAGCTGATAATAAATTAAACCTTTTATATATATTAATATATATTGCTATCATTTAGGCATTTTGCGCCTTTAAGAGTACTCTTATTTACGGATATACTGTGTATATATATAATGATATACCACTCCCCAAATCATCTCCAATCATTCAACCCTCTAAACCATTTAGCCTAATATAATATTGTATATAATTTCTTAAAAGATATTTATTATTCCTTCTTTACTTCTGCTATAAAGTTAAAACTGATAGTATAGTATATATTATATAATTCCCTAACCTGTGAGTATCCTCAATAAATATAGTGTCGTACCTTCTGAACCTATCCTCTATGAATATTGACCTTTAGTGTAAAGCTATATTTTATTATCTCTAGCATTCTAACTCTCAACCTTCCTTATCTCATACTTGATGGGGGTAGGGCATTCGTAGGTAACTCCTCATTAGCTAGCATATTGCTATATAAGAGTGAGAGAGAGACCGGACGCGTCTTTCATTATCACACGCTAAAACCTTTAAATCCGATAGCTAGTGTCTTTTACTTTTTTTGGTGTAGCTACAGTGGATTGTTTGCAATCCTAGTGTCGCATAAGAAGACCCGAGGTGTAAGCATGTATTAGACTCGAGCGACGCGAGAGATCCTATAGTTGATTTCGTAATCAACCAGTCTGAATCGGAGAGTTTTAAATAATCTTCGCCTTGAATCTCGATCTTCTTTTTATTTTCATGTGGATGTAGAGAAATCACGTAAATATTTGCTGAAATTAAATTTCTCGTAAAAATATCACCTTCTGTCTCACATACTGCTCTATTATCCTTCCTCGCTCCTTACTTCTACGCTTTCTCTACTTTTCTATACATTTTCGCTCTGCGATACAGTCTTTTTCACTTACAAGTTTCTTTAATATTTTTTTTGATCGAATTTTTTAAATCTGTCTATACCTCTTACACTCATTTATTTTTAATAACAATTTATATATTTCAAAAATTTTTCTCTCTTATAAGGCCTCTTTGATCTTTAAAATTAGCAAACATAGTTTTTAAATAAATCATTGTCAAAAATTCAAGTAAAAAAAAATTAGCTATTAAACCTAATTTTACACTAACGAAGTATAAAAGAAAAGAAAAATGAACAAATTCTATTTACTTTCTTTCTTTCATCTCTTTCCCTTTCTCTCTTTCTTTTCTTTTATTAAATTCTTCTTCATTAAATTTATTTTTACTTAACTTTACGTGCTCTTCCCATCCACACTCTAATCTTATATCTTCTACTTAATTCTTCTAAAATATTCGTTCATTATTCTAGTAGCATTTTTAACAACTCAATGTTCCTTTACATACAGCTGCGAAACACTTGTCTCTTGCGTCGTTCCTGTTAATTTACGGCTTTTACTATATTATCACTTATTCTTATTATATCTCATTTCTGCTTATACGTGTACTCATCTTCTTTGTGTTTTTCTGTTTGTCTTTTCTTCTTCTATATTTATTTTTCTTCCGCTTAAATTCAATCTTTTCTTTATCATTCTTCTTCTCTTTCTCTTTTTCTTCTCTCTTTATTTTTTCCTATTTCTCTGTCTCCTTTTCTTTTGTGTGTTTAGCTGTAGGTTATATATTTTGCATCCTGGTCACTTAGACTCTTAATCATTATTATCTCTTCTTCTGTCATCTTTCCTATTAACTTATAACTATAATCGCTCCGTCTTAGCTCGCAAATTGTTCTTAGGCATTGTAGAAACAGAGAGGTATATCACTATTTCTCTTTATTGGTGCTTTGTTGCTGTGTCGTCACGGTGTCTAGTTCCAACTTTATGTTCATTTTGCTTTTGAGTCTTGATGCCTTCTCTTCTTTGCTTTCTCTTTTTTTCAGATTTTTTCATTTCTGACTTCTTTCTTTCTCTCTTTCTCTTCTTATTCTCCTCTTTCTCTTCTTTCTTTCTTTTTCTTCTTTTTCTCTTTTCAATCTTTCTCTTCTTTCTTTCTTCCTTCTGTTACTCCATTACTTTTCTCTTAGTCTATATATTTACTACACGTCTTATCTTCACATTACGTTCTTCACTCTATACTCTGTTCAATGTTGATAGTATCAATACATAAACTCTTCGTTTTATCTTATGTACTGTGGGTTACCATCTTGCACTTATTCATAGTATAACGAAGCGTATGAATACTAAACTGCTGTAATTGATAATTACAAATTTTATTACTAAAACAACTTTTACCGAATGTATAAACTGGCATCAATCTATGGTTCTTTAAATCCTATTTAGAAGTCTAGTAAAATCGGAAACTTCTCTTCTGGCAATACTAATATACAAGTCAGAAATATACTTACTTTCTCCATAAAAACTTTATACTATAACAATTTTCTCTCCGAATACTCTCTATTCCCCAAACAACTTTCTCTTCATGATCTTATCGATTATTTACAGGCTTCATTTCCACATTATATGCTTTTATAACTATCTATATTAATAAACACAAACTATAACTTGTTTCAATTTGCAATAGTATAAATAAATATGCATATTCACGAATAATAGTAACCATACTTATTACAATACTCTCTAAAGTTACTAGACTGTGGTTTATAGAATCTTCTCTCTTAACTTTATAGCATGAAAGATATTTTGAACTTTACTGTGAACAACACCTCTGTCTCAATACACACATCCTTCTATCTTCTTTATTATATATCAAATGCAAGAACTCTTATATAATCTCTAACGCTTTCGACAATATCGTTATTAAATAATACGTGTTTATTTATTGAATCTTGAATACTCTCTCAATGATTACCTTCTTCTTCTCACACTCTCTATTCAATATATTTCTTTTATTTCTTTTCTTATTAATTTCGTAGATTTATACATATGTGAACATATGTCTTATTAAATATCTTTAGTATCTTATTCTCTTGGACTTTCAAATCTCCCTGTTGACTTCGTTTTCCTTTGCCTTAATATGTTGTATTGGATAAATATTAAACACGGTCACATTCGGGAATCTAAATTTGCAATGCTGAGATAATCTAATAGGGGTTTCTTTTCTTTTTTGCAGCTTTCTTTCTTACTAGGCAACATCACTGTTATGCTGCT
The DNA here is from genome assembly GCA_015478945.1 of Trachelipus rathkii. NCBI lineage: Eukaryota > Metazoa > Arthropoda > Malacostraca > Isopoda > Trachelipodidae > Trachelipus > Trachelipus rathkii. Next base: position 23,887 of record JABUQX010088937.1, on the reverse strand, counting down.
ATCCTCTTACTACCATTTCCTTTCTTGACACTGTTTCTCTCTATTTCCCATTTGTATAAATGAGATCCAACCATATAATATTATGTGCTCTTCCCTTCAAGATCACTAATAGGTAACGATTATCTTGTATTTTAAAACCTACCATCACAAGACTTAATATCTATTCTCGTATTTTTAACCTTATCTAACTACAACTTCCCATATCTTATTCCAACGATTCTTGATTACTAAAACCTTGTTACTACCAATCATATACATATATCTTCTTTCTAATTTTTAAGAAATTCTTCTAGAATAACTTTTTACAATGGACAACATATCCCCTACACTAGAAAAATCTTCAATGCATACATAACAAACTTATCCCTACTTTCTACAGATTACCATCAAAAACCATCATAACAAACACCAATATATCTTCTTATTCAATTCATAGCTCAATACATAAGTGATACTTCTCTAATCTTATATAACTTTCATATATACTTACTTCTATCCTAATATCCCTATACTCCAACTACCTTCTAGTCAGACTTTTATATATGATGTCTACTTCTATACTATTCATAGCATATCTACCTATTATCATCTTCTATATTACTAGCATTATCAATAATCATATAACTAATTCTCTCACATCACACACTTTCTCTAGTTTGATTTGTTATTATCACCTGTTTTATCTCCAGACCTGTTAGAATTCTTTCAAACTTTGTGAGTAAATACGTCCTTAAACTATAATCTAAAGGTTCTCCTTCTCAAACACACCTTCCAATTTTCCATCTCTATTTATCTACATCTTACCATTAGTACATAACATAACTTCTATCTCAATCTCTCTACATATATCATTCGACGGTTGGTATTTCTTCTATTCTTAATAGATACTACAACGGCGGCAAGTGTTTGCGCGGGCTGACCACTCTGTGTCTCTATACCTTTCTCCCGTATTACATCTTATACATGGATATGATTTCTTCTTTCTTTTAGAACTTATCTCTTTACACAACTCCCTCATCATCTTATTCTTATCAATCATCTAATATGTTCTTGAATATACTTGCTAGCATTGCCTATTCTCCTCTTTTTCTAGCGTCACTTATTCTTTACACAACACACCAAAATAATCTGATACATGCATACAAAATAGTATTAATCCACACAACTTACAGTTTCCATGATGTTACCCATAATACAACTACCTTGCCATTTTTAACACTCTAGCTGCACAGAATCATAACATATTAACTCTCATCACACAGTATACCGCAAACCAACCTTCATCAACCATTAATTCCATATACTGGTTTACTCTTTCACCACCTTACTCTCACACCCAATATAGCTTCCACTCATTTCCTCTTCTGTTCTCTTTATTCTCTTCTTTCCCTTCTTTATCTTCCTTACTTTTCTCTAGTCTTCTCTTTTCTTCTTCTCTTCTTTCTCTTCTTCTCCTCCTTGTCCTCCTCTCCCTTTTCCTGCTGGTAAAGTCATATATTTAAATACCTTATTTTTAACATAATCTTATTTTTACTCTGGAACACTCTTTCTTCTTCTTTCTCTCTTTCTCTCTTCTTTCTTTACTTTTTCTTTCTAAACCCAATAGATCACATAATTCATTCTACTTTCTCTACTAGCATCACTACACTCTCATGTAGCACAATAAAATTCTTTACGTTCTATATTACTATTTATAAATATGTATCCAAACAGAAACAAGGTTATACCTAACCTTCAATAATTAATACTGAATAATATTAACGAAAATTCGTTCCAAAAACATTCACACTTAGTAAAGTCACAACCAAACTAAAAAAGAATTATTTATGAAATTCCCTAAACGAAACAATCCTGAATCAGCCATGTCATTAATTACTCTGCCATGTTAACTAATTGTGAACAATCTTACATAGGACAAACCATTTAAATTTCAATACTAAGAAAGTCATCAAAAATATCTGCTCCTTTACCTTCAATTATCTGACCAACCAAAATTCCACCTTTTCTCTCTTCTTCGCTCTCCCGCCTTATACCACAACATAGTTGCACTAAACACCTCATAACACCTCATGTATTGTCTTTATGGTTACTATGTGCTTCTTCTTCCCTTCCTCTACCTTTCTTGATATGATAGGAATAGAAATTTTGCTTCAAACTTGAATATAATCCTATTTCTAGGGTTAAGCTCGTTACACGCAAATTTCAAGTCTTAGGATGTAATATAGAGGGGGGTCGCCCCACCGAGGTCGACTGTAAATATTGCTTGCTATCACACCCTTGGGCTGTTCTTGAGAGAGCGAGGATTAGGGCTCTAAAAGCGTTAGGCTTTTGTTTGATGACGTACATCTTCGTCGGTGAGACGAGATATTAACGATCAAGCGCGTAGAGCCGCGCGCTGCCACATGACACACTAACATACACATTCACATTATTATTTAATTTATTATTATTTACGTCGGACAGACTTCTCAGTTATTTTTTAAAGCTTTCTTCTGTGTATCCTACGCGGTCTCGGATGGTCCGCGATCACCAGCACCGCGGCCTCTGGCTTCCGACTCCATAATATCTTATATAAGTTAGAGTTACCGTATCGTGATTATATATTTTGGAGTAGTGCTCATATGCATTACGTAATCTTCATTTATATACGAAGTTCATCGTCTCCATGGTTCCTCCTGGAGCTGCTACCCTACCCCTTCATCAAAATATCGTAAGCGTTCGTATGTACGGCTTGACATTTGGTGAGAGACTTCAGTAGTGCTCTTTTCTTCTATTCTTTTCCTCATTATCATCTCGTACCATACAACCCTACTATTTAAAGCTTTTGGAATACTTCAGGCACCTTTGTCCTCTGCTGTGCTCGTGTCCCTGTTTCTTCGGCATTCGTCCAATCTTTCTTTCTCCTCTTTCTCTTCTTTGTTTGATTAGAATTATCATTTCTGTTCTGTTTTAACTTCCAAAATCCTAAATATTTCAAGTGACCTCTTTTAATATATTTCATTACCAACCCTCAAATTTCTTTGATGACTATGGTAGCTTTCAGAACCATCAAGAAAACAATTAAATAATATAATTAAATAAACAGGATGAATAAAAGTTTCTATATTCTTTTTGGCCCAATAACTTTACAACTACTTTACAACTACTTGCACAGATTTACTATTTCAGTAAATTCAAAACCTACCCATTTCAACCCACTCATCTCACCTACCTGTCCAGTTTCATGATCCATTGATTTACTTTGGAATCTACTGATTCAAGTCATCATTTTACTAGATTTTTCATCGTATTTACTATACCCTTAACAGCAGTAAATCTGCATGTTCAATATCATACACCTACCATCCACTCATCATCTTCCGCTCTACTCTCTCTCTTTGCTTTCACTTTTGTCATTTTCATTCGATCTCATGCATTTTCTATTTTTACTCAAGTTCATGCTCTTTTTCTTGTTCATGCGTTTGCTCTTGTTCTGTTTCTTGTTTTAGTGATTCGTTTCCTTTAATTTAATAACCACCAATCCACATCCCCTACTCCCTGCCACCTTTCTATGTCCAGTTGTAGACTCTCTATTGATCCTATTGATCTATTTGATTTCAAGTTCAATTTTTTTTTCATTCATTACTGTTATACATTTTCCTCGTTTTTTCTTATACATACCTCTAAATCAGCTTAACATCACTAAATTACAAGCCTACCACCAGCCAATCTCAATGGTCCATCTAGAACTATTGAATCTATTGATTTCAAAGTCACATTTTTCGAGTATCTTTTGGATAAACATAACATAAAATCAAGTTTCTTTATACAAAAGATACAATCAATATATGTTAAGTTCCACTAACAAAGATTTCATCATTAATCAACAACTTACTTTTAGCAATCATCATAAACTATCGAATATAACCCTACAAAGGACAAACCCTGGAGCACGTCCCCTAAACATGAAATCAAATTTTATACGTTATCAAAGTTCCTACACATAACAAACAGTAAAGTAACCTACATAGCTTCCAAAACTTACCCTAGTCACACTTTGGTCAAGCATATCTCTAAAATAAATTAACGTTACTCTTACACTGACACCAGTAACATTTACAAAATTTATCACAAACACTTGGTTAAACTATCATACGTGATCAACGGAGATATACCTCAACATATAAGGTTTCCACATCAATAAAGCTAACATGGCGTAAACATTAGACACTTATATAAGAAAAATTAATTGTACAACGACAACATTCTAACACACTTATCACAACAGAATAAACTGTCTCAACAATTAACACACACTCCACACTTAAGCCCACTGAAGCTTAACTAACACTGCATTGCAATATAACTACCTATTCCTATCTTTTTTCACAGCATATCTCTAAATATTATCGTTAACCTTACACTGCCACAGTACTACACATTTAATTAAATGCTTTCTACTTAGCATCATCTAAACTATGTAACATCTATAACCCCCCAACGCACAAACTATACACATCTTATACATGGAACTATAATTACTGTCACACCGTTTATTACATCAAACGTTTCATATTTAACACATATACAGTTAAACTACCTACACACCAAAACTGTCTTACATACTTTATTCATCCACTTGCTTCAAGTCTACTTGTTCTCTAACCTTCTCTATAACAACTGTAGAATTCTTACCTACTTCATTTAACACTACGGTACATTACTTTAACATAAAACATTTACCTATTCATATCTCCTGGTTATCTATTTATCATATCAGTATCCAGCGAACAGTCTATTGCTATACTTTAACTAAATCAGTTTTTCTTATCATACTATCAAACACCATCCGTTTATCATTCATGTCTCGTGAACTTAGTATCCTCTATTTCAATATATTTACGATCAACCTCTACCATCCTCTAATGTCAGCAATAAACTGCTACACATTAACAAAGGTCTCACATCTTCTCTCTATAACAGGAAACACAGTTATATCTATAACTCTAAGACTCACATATAACACTATATCTCATTCGTTTACTTAACTACATTACTTCCAACTCACGCCATATGTTATATTTACATTATACATAGTAATATTTACAAAACATTTCTTTCTCTTTAGCTATCTTAACTCCTTACCCTAACCAGTCTCTTTACCTAATGGGTAAATACAATACTTCAACTGCTCATTACGTTTTTTCATTTCTTCTTACAATTCCCCTAAACACTCGAACAGTAACCTATCTCTACATCTACATACGCTTGTCACGGACTAAAAACACCCAGCCTCAACATTCTCTCCCAACAAAGCGTACATTAAGCGACAGTAAAACACTATTTTCATTTTATACTTTTTACTACCACTCATAACTTTCCTACATTTAAAGTAACATAAACTAAACTTATAATACATTCCTTAATATATATAAGCTTTTCACTTCTCTATAATATTATTCAATCCATTCTCTCAGTGATCATTATGCATTTCTGCTATAAACTTTCTCTTGTAGTCTAAGTTTTCTTTCCTATGAGTTCTCTCTCTAGCTGATTTTCTATACTTTCCATCCCGTAAATGTTTGTATTGCCATGTATACTATCACATTAACCCTGTCGCTATCTCAAACTCATTTTTCTTTCACTCATTCGCTCTTCATTATCCAGCTACTCACTTCGCTCATCTCGCAGTATATAGAAGTATAATCGTTTCCTTTCGTCTTGCTACTAATCTCTTTACTTTAATGCCATCTTTTTCTGTTATACTGCCTTTCTATTATCGTGGAATCACACACTATGTTTCTGGTTGTTTATCTAATATCGCTTAGTATCCATACCTTCTCATTGTATGCCTTTACTTCATTGAATTTAACTCTTATACGATATTGTCGAATCATCTTTCATAGAGTTATACTTTACATCGTTTTCTCTCCATTATCCTAATCACATCTTTACTCTCGCTTTTCTCTTCATATTTCTTCATGCATATCTTCATATCTCATGTTGATCATACCATGCATTTCGCTCTCTTCTACTTCAATTGCTCTTCGCAATTTACGTTCTTGCGTAAAATCTATTATCTCTTAACATTATCAACTGCATTGCATAAGTTATATCATCTTTCTTATCTTTCTATTCTTTTCTTATATTAGTCATGGCTTGTATTCTACTCTCTTCTCTTCTCTTCTTTTCCTGATTTTCTAGCTGATGGCATTGTCTCATATTGTACCACTTATACCATGCTCTTCTCTTCTTTACCCTCATTTCGCTTCAAAACTCTTGCGTCGATTAACTCTTGTAGGAACTCTTTAACCGATATGATACATGCCATCTATTCTATGCACCTTCTCCTCCTTCTCATACTATTTCTACGTATACGGTCATATTAACTTGTCGTTTCATCGCTCTTTCTATCTATAAAATTCTATCTACTTTACATCGTTGGTATTATCTCTCATTATCTTTTCCTATAGACGGTACTTACTTTCGCTTTCAGTATGCCTCAGACATTGCACTTAGCTTCTATTCTATATCTCCTCTAACATCACGTTCTAATCTTGAGAGATTGTCTTACTTCCTCTCACTTCATAATTTGCGTATCTTGTTTCATTTACATACGACTTCTTCAATAAGCTTACATTTTGCATGTTATTCTCTCCTTTCAACAAATTCACGTAGCGAAGTTTCCAACACAGAATATTTCTCATGTCTATTACTTTAACCATCTCTTCACTGCTCCATCTATATTCACGTTGCTCTTTTACTTATCTACTTCTCTTCTGTTTAGACTCACTACAATCTAACAACTATTCATCAATGACGAGTAACTAAATAAGTTGTTAATATTTTACCAAACGAAATATGCTAATTCCGTCTAACATTTCTTACATAATTAAAGCTACAAATAACTATGACTCTGAACTATCGCACTTAAATGTAACTAACGACAAATCTTAACTACTTACCATCACGTACAATTAACATTTCACTATTCTAACTTAAACAACACAAAGTTCCACACTTAACATCCGTATAGAGTAACTAAACACTTGCTATACTAAATGTATACCTCTCTTTCTCCTCATTCTCTCTTCTCTTCTTTCTCTTGTTCTCCTCTTCTCTTCTTCTCCTCTTTCCCTCTTTCTCTTCTTCTCTTCTTTTCCTTATTCTCTCAATTTTTACTTTTTTTCAAGCATTTTTTCTCAAAAATCACTCTGTACATTTTACACTCTCTTGTTATTCTACACTTCAATTTCTCCATTTATACAAACATTCTTTTTTTTTATTCTAACCTTGTTTTAATATCATCACTTGAACCTCTATACATAATTAACTCATGCCTTACATATATCATACACACTAAGCTTGTTAATGTATACCATTAACCTCGTATCCTTGTAACTATCTTGGAGACTTATCTCCTTCTTTTTATTTTCTTCCGTCCTACATCATTCGACTATATATGCCTAACCGTTAACTACACTTCTTCTTTATCACCCTTAATATCATCATCACTATAATCATAATTTCTGACATCCTCTAATCTTTAATCACTTATATGCTACTATACGTATTCACTCCTTCACACACCATCACGTGCGAATAAAATCTATCTACATTAACCAATACTCTTCGTCTCTCCTCTTCTTTCACACATTCTATGCTTAACCTACCGAAACACGACTCGTCTACCAAATTACCTGTAATCTTATTCACACTTTTTCAATTAAATTACTTTCCTTTAATCCTACTCATTCAATTCGTTTACTATTTTTTACATTCTTTAATTCCATTCCTATATAGTTATATCATACACAGTTTCTTTCGTGCACTTCTTATATTGTTCTATTTTTTTGCTTCTTTGTATGATGTATGCCTTCTTCCTCTCACGGTTGCTAAACTCGTCCTAAAACAGCGTTTTTCCATCCTTTAACTTCGTCTAATTATCTTATATCACTACACACATACTTTCATCTATTCTAATCCTCGTCTTTTTTTTCTTACTTATATACTTCCCAGCGTATATATCATTCCAATTCATAACTAATATGTTTTATCATCTTAATCTACTTAACACTAAAAAATAACAAAATTTATCCTGAGCATAACATTCAATAAATTATGTCTCTTCTTTTATCTACTATACTACTATATTACCGTCAATTTATCTACTTTATCTTCATATCTTCACGTTGATATCTATTGCGTAAATTCCAAATCCACCCATCCCTGTCACGTTCTCCCTCCTCCCATTCCTGCTCGTCATTCTATTTCTCTTTAATTCTATTTATTCAACTTTGCTGCATCTCGTATTTCTTTCTCTTTCTGGATATCTTTGCCCAAGTTAATTCCCTTGAAGAGTATACATAATATCTCATTTCTCTCTTTCTATATATGACCATCTCAATTCTTTCTACTTTATGCTACTACTCATTACTCTCACTAAGTCTCTTTTACATCAATCATAATCGTTAACCTATCATTTCTATAATCGTCCACTTCTAATAGATCTTTTCTTTCTCATACTTGTCACAACTGCAATATCCTTTCTCTTCATTTCTACTTCTCTCGTATTAATACACTCTATGCTCTTTACATCCTCGATACTATATTCTCCTACTTCTTATTCTATCAACGCTTCTTTATATAGCTTAACACTCGGGGTCTTATTCAGATTTTCATGACCCCAGTCTCCTTACTCCTTTGTTCGTCTGCTGCCATTCTATCTTCTTTTAGTCATAACACACTGTTATAAATCGTTATTCTTTTTCACTTCCTTATCACTATCAACTCTCTTCCTATTTATCTCCTATATACGTATCTAATCTCTATTACACATTCGTATACCATATTATCCTTTTGACATACTAGAATTGTATCACCTTATCTCTTCCATTTCTCATCATGTGTGTTCTATTTTCCTTTCTTTCACTAGCATCTTTCTTTCTCCTTTCTACTCTACGACATACCATTCTCACTCTCTTGTATAATTATTCCATTAGACATTATGTCAGAAATTTTAGCGCTCAAGATCTTTAATCATCTATATCATTACTTTAACATACTAACAGAGACCATACTCACTGTTCTTACCTCAACATGCATGGCATCGTCAAGTTAACACAGTCTTAATAATCTATACAAAATATCTCATCACTCCACTAAACATCGAGTAGTTTACTCTCAAATGGTTTATAGTAATATTTAAGCATAAAGTCAGCGCTACACTATAACGCAATAATATCAGTTTTCATTATAAACCCTACAGTGATCTAAAGCAACACATACCTTCAAGAGAAAACCCAGTGGGATGCCCTCTGAATTGATGTATTGCTCTCTGCGGAGTGGGATTCTCTATTCCCGCCGGGTGCGTTAAGCGGATCTTCGGTCTGATCGCTGGACGGCCTTACGTATCGACTCTCCAAGCGCGTTATGCGCTTAATAGTTTACAGTTCTAGTACTATCACCTCTGTCGGTGCTGTACCCACCTCAGCTCATTCATGACCATTTCTCGACACATATCAATGGTGCGCCTATCCACCTATCTGGTTATTTCTCTTTTTGTGAAATAATGTAATGTTGCTTGCTTTAGATACTCTTTATTATAAAATTTTGTAGAAACCTGATTCTAGTTCAGTTAATGTTAAGCGACTGTATATGGTTAATTATTAATATAATCTTAAATTACCATGTGAAAAATAAACACCTGACATCCTTGTTAGAGAAATGATGATAGTTTTGACGTAAATGATATTACTGTTTTTTTTACTTGCACTGAATAGATGTTTTTATTAAACGTGAGTCTTAGGTTAAGTTTTTGACGACCGTTTAATATGTATTTATAGGCATTTGCCCTATAGGATTTTTGCTTTAATGATCTACCTATATCAATACGGTCAAAATGATGTTAAATACTCGTAAACGAAATGACACTTTGATGATGAAAATAGTGTCTATTCATAGTTTTAGTCAAGATAGTATTGAAGCTCTTACGATGAAGTATCTTTGTTAAAGGATTTGTTAAATGATAAACGATCTTTGATTACTATTTACCTAGCCTCATGGCCACAATATGGAATAAGGAACGTGCCAAGCAAATTTTTTTAACTTATCTTGTTACGCTTAATCTTTACCTTTGGATAATTAAAGTGGTAAATTTTCGGAGATTGGAAGTTTACTCCGTAGGTTGTCAGTACTGTTGGGTATGTCTACGGTTGCGCAGCTATTGTACTACTTATAATGAGTCTCTAGTATACACTTCCTGATAGAGCATGTAGTTCCTTTTATGATGCTGAATAATAGAATGGTAGGTAGTGAGGTAAAGACCAATCACTATTATAGGCGGACAAAAATGTAGCATACGTGGTCGCTTAAGGTCACTTAGTATAATAGCATTAAAAGATATATATTAATTTTGGTATGCTTTTACCATTTCCGATCAAGAAGCACACCCTTAGATATAGATCCTGATCAATTAGATTAAATATAGAATCACAGCGGCGGGTTGAGGTAGTATAGTGAATTACAGCAGGGAAGTTTTACGGCCTATATATTTATATGCCTTTATGTTCATTAATTGAGGGTAGTGTGTGATTTCACTGATTTCTGATCACTGAGCTTTTAATAATCAAACTAAAACGTATTTAACGGAGATTTTGTGGACGTGAATTATTTTCTATTCAATAAGAATAGTATTTTGTATGTTATTGTCAGGATAGAAAATTTTGTTATTTATATTTCTTATGTTTTGGATTTAAATCTTTGTTATGGTTTGGCAAATTTTATTCGCCTTAGCTGATAGCTCATGATCATTTAGACGCTATCGTTACCTTAGAATGAATTTTATGTCTATCTAATCCTAATATCGTATTACGAAAATTGATGTAAAAACAAAAAACTTCTCTAACTTTACTTATTGTATCCGTAGAAATCTTAATATTTCTTGTCCAGATTGATGTAAACATAATTATAAGCAGGATATAGATTATAATTTGTAGTTCCATATTACACGTGATATTTAAATTTTTAACACATAAGCCATTCACGTTATTTCTATTGTAAACGCTGCAAAAAAGTGTTTAATGAGAATATAAATTACACGTTTTTTACTCGTATATCTGTTATAGGTAGACTAAATCCATACTGTCTTGATATGAGTGGCAGGAAGTTGTTAATGTTAATTAGTTTATTCGCACGAATCTCAATCCAAGATTAATTCCTACGATGAAAAGGATTTAAAATATAAAGTAATTTCACTCAATAGACGAAATGAAGTAAGAATTATATTTCTCCATGATTGAAAAATTTATGATTACAACAATAATTTTTAAAACTACTCTTGCCCTCTTGTTAGGATTGAGGAGCCTAATCACTGGTACATTTCGGGGGTATTATGAAAATTTTAGTCTTTAAGAATTGAAAACACCTATCTGAAACTAAACCTCATTGCTTAAAGCAGTAAACCATATATATACTCTATTACTCTCACTATTTCTGAAACTTAAAACCCTTCATTGCGTAAAGAGTAAACCATATATATACTCACTTGATTGATCCGTTTTCAGTCTATCTGTCGTTGATTACCTGAACAACTAAACCCTTCATTGAGTCTTAAATAGATATGCTTAGTTCAGATTAATACCAATGTGTTAATGTTAAGCTTTATTAACATCTCTTTTAAATACTCTTCTACGTTATCACCTATATTAATTACACAATGATTAAGAGCTATATAAAGACTCTACTTTCTTATTTGCTTAATATGCACAGTTTGGATAAAACTATTAGACTACGTATTACAGTTATTCGTTGTCTTAGGATGATAATATTACTTATACTAAATCACAGCTTTATTTATAGAACAACTATTATAGCCTATATCCAATTTGACTTAAAAGGCAGTCATAAGATACACCAATTAATACGATTAAATACCTTCTGTATAGAAGACATCATGTCCAGAAAACAGTTTTATTTTGGACAAATCATGAGATTATCACTCATTCTGATTGAGTCACATGGTTATATAACTCATACATATTATTACGGGAGGATTAAAGTTAGCTCTTCACTTATTTCTGAAACACATCTAATTGATTAACTCCTTAGTAGTTTTTTGTCTCAAGCATACTGAAATGGTTGTTTTAGGTTTGTCTATCTGTAATATAAACTAATTATTCCTTAGTTTTACCACGTTATTTCTGAGCTTAAGCACATTTAGAATAATTTCCACTGTAAAATATAACTAACAGACACTCCTACGATAATACAGCATATATTCCGATATTTGGATATACCTCTATTACTTCTCTATTCAACCATATATATCTTAACATATATCTACAACTCATCGTTCAATAGGCATTTTGAATTGCTTATGTTGATACTCAAAACGAAGATAATAACTCTATACCCTCACCTATTTCTTGATACTAAACTTACAATCTTTCTTGTCAACACTTATAAAGAGCCATATTCAATTCGAGTATACCATTTACCCTTATTCTCTCTGTATAACTTTCTGACTGCAATCTAGAGTTGAAAAGCGACTTCAATTAGCTAATCTCATTCACACTATATCACGAATCTTTTATATAGCATTTATACTCTACTTACCTCTCACCTATTCTGACACAGAGAACTTTAACTCTTCCAGTAGATTTAGCTTTTATTACACGTCAGTGTTTAATGCCCATATATAATATGACCATATTCCTTCATATTCCGCTCCTCTTCAACCACGAATATCTGCCTCTCTATACAGACGAAGACTTCGTCAATCTGACTAAAACGCCACAACGATAAACCATTAGTGAAATATTCACATTTTCTATCTGAGCCTTCAATACAAACTCGTGATATAGCAATTATTCTCTAGTCACTCCACAAAACTGTGGAGACCTGTCTCACGATTAATTAGACATTTAAATCCAAGTCTCACGACTGAAGAATTCCATCAAATTAATTATCAAAGCACTTGCTAAAGCTACCTCTGTCATGCGCGTTTAAATAGACTGATGATCAAACTGAATCTTATTCTAGAGTCGCAGTTGAGCACATCAGTTAAGCATTGCACATATCAGTAATATAGCTCTTACAGATTGTACATCATCGTCACATTTCTTATCAAAACTAAGAGAACTACTATCGTATTGTGCCACTAATGTCACACAGTCTGATATGTTACCAAACGATTTTGATGTATCGCAAACTATATCGTCACTCCAATATGATAGCTCCTTCAATCAAATGTTATCTCTTGCTCGAGATCAATACTGTAAAAACACCTTTACTATATACAGCTTTGTTAGAGCATATGATGAAAAACGTAAACCACTTAAATGTCATATACTCGTTAAAATATAGCTCTTTGACACCATTATCCTAGTAACCTAAATCTCACTAAAATCTCTTATCTATTTGCTAATCAAAACCAAATTTTACATAACACGACACACCAATATATATACTCTATTTGATGCGTTCTCCCCCGTAACCAATTGCATTTACTACAGAAATAGCAATATATCCAACTATTCAGTCAAGAGAAAACGGCCTACCTTCGTCTCTGGCACCAGCTTGAGCTGAGTGAGTGCTGTTAGAATGACCGTAAATATGCACAAATCTATTATGGATTCAGCTCTTGCACCGCAGCCTGTTATTATTGCTGTAACACAACACCACTCTCAAGGACCCTCATATTGGCGAATGATCTCTGGAGAGAAACACATAATTAGAATCTTGCTCCAATCTATATACATGAATACTACTCTCCCCTACCTTATTGATAGCAAATCTAATATTCTACTTATCACATAAGAATCAATGCTTTCATGCCTGATTCGATGGATCTTTACTAAAATTCAATTCTTTATTAATTCGATGATTAGTTATTAACGAGTGTAACAACTTGATATTAAAATGACTAACGATATTTACTGCCTCTCATTGCTAAACAGTAAACCATAATATATATGTACGAGCTTTGCTTGTTTTAAATATGTCTGTGTTCACCTGAGTTTCTTAGTATAATTACAAGTCTGCTTAAGCCAGTTGATGATGCTCTAAATATGTTATTGTTCAAAACTGCTTATTAAGCAAATTACATCTAAGTTATAATCACACAAACCTCTAACTTTTCTATTTGTCACATCTTGATAACACCACTCTATTATTACAGACTGTGTTGGTAGCTAATAAGTCTATTGCATAAATTTATTTGATCTACAATATTTAACTTAATTTGTATAAATGTTACTAAATAACATTGTCGTGTGGAGAATATGTTTGATAAAGTAACGTAATGCATTCTAGCTTTTTATTTCTGACAGACTCTGTTAAGTTCACTCCTTTTCCTGTTGTGTTGAAATGCAGTTATGAGCTATTTGTATAAAATCAGTTACTTTTATTATTATGCACTTCTAAGATTTGTCCTCTTCACCTATTCTGACAACTAAACCCTTCATTACATCTTTACTATTCGATAACACACTAATATTATTATATATATATCTCTATAAGCTCTCTTCACCCCTGCTCTCTCTTGTCACACTAGGATTTAACACTAATGCTGATTTGACAAACTAATTATGCTAGCGTTTAAGACATCCAATTTTCGCTGGTTATGTTATTATACGTCATATTACCTCTATATCATACACAAATATTTCTGAATAATATGTCCAAATTTATTGTTATTATATCTTTATAACCATGAGTTTAAATCGTTCTTATATAATTATATTAACTCGCTGTTTTATGATTAGCAGTACATTCTGTCACCTTGACCTATTGTGAATAAGTACGATATTTGACTTAGATAGACTCTCATTGTTCCTTACTTTTGACTAGAGAGTGCACGTGTAAACACTATTTTACGTTGACCGTCTTATTATTCCTGCTTTAAAGAATCTCGTTATTTAGGAGCTTCTCTTCTTCACTTGGGCACGTTATTATTCACTAAGTTTAGTGTATGCTAAAAGTAAGCCCTTTTTTCAATATATGTGATGTATACACTCGAGTTCACAAGCCTGTAAGTAATAGTTTAAACCTACAATTATGTTAGGAGATAATGTCATTGAAAAACACATATATACTAAGTCACATACACTGATATATCTCGCCTTGCATGACGTAAGTTACTAAAGTCATATTAGTCGTCTATTAATGTAGTATTACTTGTGAAATACTTTTTCGTTTAATCTTATACACTTTAATGTATTGCATTGTGTATAAGTCGTATACTACCTTGTACATTAACTTATTTTCTCTTTTCAGTTCATGTGACGCATTACTATTTGGTTCATTTAATATCAAAAGAATTATGAACTTTATATTATGTATAGAGTATATTCGCTAACTTAGTGCTAAACTAGTGCTATGATAGTGTTATCAACACGGATTATATCCTAATAAATTTTGCTAAATTATATGAACAGATGTTAATCTCATGATCTACCTTCAAATCTAATTGGGGAATTTGAGAACATTGTTTTCAATATCTCAGTAGTACCTACTCAGTCCTCTAGTTTAAGTTTAACTTAATACTTGTTAGAAGATATAAATCATCTATTTTGGACCAACTTATGACCCTCATAGTCAGTACGTCTTGTCCTCTATAATGTTTGTTCACAGAATTTCTTTACTTTTTTATATCTCGTGATACTAATAAGTAACATCACTTAAACAGATTCCTTATTCTATTGTTAAAGCGAGATTACGCGTCTTAAATGGTCTTTTTGTGGGATTATAGTTCATATTTCTAGATACATCTAAGCGCTAACGTTCATGATTAATGTCATCAAGCTTTATTACTATAAGAGGCAGATTGTATTATTCTTTGCTTTTGCCCTCTTTGTCAAAAGTTATAATGTAAAGTTTCTATTCTAATATATTGTTTTATGCTTTACAAAATGTAAATCTATAATCCGGACAATTTACACATAATCAAGATAGTCATCACAGAATAGATTACAAGAGGATGGAACAGGTAGAGTGCGTCGTCTCTCTCGATCTATCGCGTGGTCTTTGATTTCTACTCTCTCTCTCTTCTATATCTCTTTTCTCTCTCACTCACTTTTCAGCTCTGCTGTATCTGTGTCTCTAATATCACATATGCATCTAATATGCTATGTAGTAAAATAGAGCTATTTGACTTCATTTATCAATAGCATCAATTAGATCAATAGATCAACAACTGGCAGGAGGGTGCTACTAACGATTCTCTCTTTCATTGAGTAGATCTGAAGATGGTGTTAACATTGCTTGATTTTTGACATGAACTTTATTGCCTCTTTACGGTACGCTCTCTCTATAAACATGAAGATCTTTCAGTTAAAAACTTTATCGACTCAATCAAATACTAGCATCCTAGCTAGCAGAATCAAATTACATCATAATCTCATGCATCAGTCCTTCTCTCTCGATGGGGTTGAATCGTTCGTTTATATTTTCATCTATTTTACTCATTTTGTACGCCGGTATATGTCAACCACTACTACTCCGTTCAAATTTCTTGATATGTCTATATATAACACTGGAACTAAGACGTAAGAGAGTAAATATTTCTTCTTATCTTTATTTATTTTATTTTTTTTTATCATTAGACAATGTTTCTCTTGATGAACACTCTCATCTCTTCTCCTACATCTACTAGTACTTCTCTCTCTCCTAATCTATTCATATCAAGAGACATTGACTTCATATTATCTAAACCAATATTAGGTTTGTCTTATTCTACTACTATTAACGTTAGAATCACCGCTACCCGTTTCACACTCTCATGCCACTCGTCTCTCCATCATCACCCTTTCATCACTCTTCCTCCTCTCTCCTCTCTCTCTACTCTCTCCACACTCTTCTTCTAGACATCTCTATCACTCTGTAATTCTCTTCTACTCTCTCTCTCTCACACCAAAATTGTCGAGACCCTATCTGCATCTACACACACATTTCTATTTCCTATCTAAGGGTGGGTCCCCTTTCGGAAGTACCATATCCCATCGTGAATCCTAACTTTGAGAAGGGTCTGGACGAACAATGCCTTGTCTACAACAGGTAACTCATCATCTCATCATTTTCTCAGAACTCTATAAACCCAGCTTAACCTATTTGCTCCAATATATATATTAATACATAGTGATATCGTACATTACATTCAACCATCATACTCACAAATTTCTATCAACGATACTGAATTAAACTCTAACTATATATAATAGAATATATATGTCCGAGTAGCAGAGCAGTCGGTGTCGAGGACTGTAGCGCCACCTACTGGGTGGCAGTGCAGGCGGACTCGGAGTCGAGCTTATGATAAGACTAATGCCCAGAAGGGTTTAAAAAACAAACTCAGAAGTGATCCCCTTTGGGATCACTCACAACGTTAAATAATAATATAATTTAATATAAATAATAATTAAATATATAATGATTGATATGTGTATGTGAGTGAATTTTTACAGAGTCAGCGCGTCATTCTCGCTCGCAGCTAGACTATCTCGTATCTACGACGAGAGTTACGTACATCACCATCAAAGCCTAACACGCTTACTTTATAGCCTAATCTCACCTCTCTCAGAAGCAGCCACAAGGCGTAAAGCGCAATAATATTCTTACAGTCATCCATCACGTGAGGGTCGACCCTCCATCTAATTTATTACATTATATATACCATGACTTGGAATTTACCCTGTTTTGAGCTTAATCCATATACATAGTATAATTTAATATATTCAATATAGTATTGAATAGACAAAATTCTCTATTCCTCATTCATGATCAAAAGTTGAATTTGAGAAGGCTGTATATAACATTTAGTAACTACATAACTACTACATTACCACCATATTAATAATAAAACAATTATATGAAAAAAAAGATTAACCTAATCTTAATAACATTACATACATAAGTATAAAAATCATATGGAATCATTCTTGTATATATAATAAAACAAAAATCAAAAATTATAACTTAAGATATGAGTTATTCAATTCACCAAATGTTCACATAATTTTTCACATTTCGATTAAAGTTTATATATGAAAATCACAAAAAGGATAAATTTCTTGAACCAAACTGTAAAATATAAAAAACCGTAGAGAACAGAAGAGATATGAAGAAGGACAAATTAAGAGAAGAAAGGTAGCCAGAGAGGAAAGGCTACGAAAGCTAGGCTCTGGAATTATAATATAAAATTTTTATAAAATGTTTTATTGAGAATAAATTAAGATAGTTTCAAAATATTACTAAATTAGAAAAAAATAGAAGATAAAACATTAAAAAAAAATATTTTTTGTTATACTGCATAGTATTGTATTTTTCTTACTTATATTAATATATACTCTTATATATATATAAGATATAGTAAAAAAAATAATACGAGTATTTAATATATTATATTATTATTATATTTAATTTTTAATATATTATATTATATTTTATATTATATAATTATTATATTAATTATTATTATATTATTAATATTATATTATCATTATTATATTATATTATAATTATTAATATTATATAAAGTGTTACCATGAAAATGGAAGGATACCTGATATGTTTTGATAGATACAAAAGAGAGAGCAAGAGAGAGAGCGATCAGAGAGAGAGGAGTAAGGAAGAGATAGTATAAGACGAGAGAAATAGAGAAGATATCCTATTTATTAAAAGAAATTGAGAATATACAATGAATAATTCTTATTCTTCTAAAATAATTTTGTTAGAAACTTGCATAATGAAATAAAATAAATAATTATAGACCTGAGGTTGTTATTTCCTGCTTTATAAAATAATTAAATAATTAATAATAATATATATAATATAATATAAATATAATAATTAATATACATAATATTAAAAATATATTAATATATGAGCAAAAACATTAAAGAATATATTAGTAAAATACAGTTAACTAATGTTATTAGTATACTAAAAAAATATGCTTCAAAACAAATTGATAGTGAAGATGAAAAGAAATATATTAGTATTAGATAATCATATGAGACTAAATTACTGCAAACTTAATAATATAATACAAAATTAATCTCACAAAAAAAACTACAATACAACAGTAGAGAAAGGATACGATTTTTGAACACTTCTTGTAAATCGTTTACAATATTTAGTTAAGAAAATATAAAAAAATAACATAATTAATAATAAATAAATTAAAATAAATATGATATTTTTGTTTTAAGTAAGTCACCGAGAAAGGCACCTTTACTAGAGGTGACGATCCCTCCCATGAGCCTACATCTATTCCTTTCATTCAATATATATCTATAATATGAGACTAAAGATGTGTTAATAACATATTATGTTATTATATAAAAAAGTATATATATAGAATGCTAAGTAAATTACATAAATGCATAAATCAATCATTAAAACTATAGGACATTATAAATGTATTTAAATATGTAATTTCAAAAATGAAACGTATATAAATTCTTAGAACCTAAAAATAAAATAATAATAATAATATAATAATAAGAATCATATATTCACTTTTGTCATTATTATAATTCATTATTATTATTATATATTAATATATTATTATATATTATATATTATTATATTATTATATATTTAATATCTAATATTATTATATTTTAATATTATATATATATATATAAATATTATTTATTAATTATATTTAATTTATTTATTAATATATATTATTCGAACAAACCATTTTAAGAAATAGATTAAAAAGAATTAATAGAATTCCACTAAACAATAAAATATTTCAAATAAAAATTTTCAGTATATTGATTATATATTGATAAATATAATAATTAAACTATATCATATTACCTTATTTTTTATTAATATTTTATAATCATTTTTTCTTTTGTTTTTCGTATATTTAAACTCGGCGGTTTCTTAGCCTTGGTCACCCCTTTTAAGTAAATTTTAAATGATTAGCTTATATAATATATTAATTAATATAAATACTAAAATTATAAACTCAAAATATTTAGCATTTGTCAAAAATATATTATTAGCTACAACATACATAAGGCGTCATAATTATATATGCTTAATCTGAACCTGTTAAATTCGAAGGAGACATATGCAAGGAGTAGAGACGTTTTCCATTACCACCGCTAAGGGGAGGGCGAGGAATCCTACCCCGACACCCATAATAACCAAAAGAGCGTGAGTGTTACTGAGTGAATACACCTTATCACCACGGAGGAAGGGAATATATACCTACCTCAGTAGTCCCAGTAAAGGCCAGAGATGACCTCCACTCTACTGCCATCGATTAATGACTATATCTTAGTAAAAAAAAAAAAAGCAAAAATTTTATAATATGAGAAAGTCATATTTATTTTAACGAGTAACCACAATATATCATTAAATACAATATAATTAATAACAATAACTTTTTTTTTTTTTTATATTAAATTTTCTATATCTAAATATTTACACAAGGATTCCAAAATTATATTCCTTTTCGCTGTAGCTGCTATTGTAGTATAGTTTTTGTAATATAATATATAATATATATTATTTTATTATTTTTTTTTTATTTTATTATTATTGTAACTAATTTATTCCGCACTATAAATTGGAACCATGCATATCCATAGCAAAATGATTTCCTTATCCTGTATCTATTGTAGTTTTTGACGTATATGAGTATGTAGTAGCTTATTAAACCAGAATTTCAACCTTATATTAATATTAAAATATAATAATATATATATTAATATATATTATATTATATATAATAGTATAATATATTAATTATTAATATATATATATAAATATATTAATTATTTAATATAATATATAAAATAATATAAACATAATTATATATATTAATATATAATAATAATAATATATTATTTAAATTATTATATATATATATATAATATATATATAAATATATATAGTAATATAATATATATATATATAATATAATATATATATATTAACTATTATATATTATATATATATATACAGGGTGTTTCAAGATCTTACCGACAAATTTAAAGGGTAGATAGGTTACGTGTAGGTGAAACTTTTTAGTTAAATGTACATTCTCTCCCAAGGCCCCCCAGATCGGGGTATGCGCATCGGAAGACGTGCGTAGACCGACATGTGTACGTGATGTAGAGGTCTTATACGCGTGGGTAGCAGTTACACGGTGCCTGTTGTTACGTTATAGTTCAGTGCGTGTTGCTTTAAACATAAGTTAAAGTTAGGCGAGGGGGAATGGACATGGTGCCCGTCGCATCTACATGGAACGGCACCCTAACAGAAACATCCTCACCATACAACGTTTGCGTCCGTCGTACGACGCCTGCGGGTGATGGGTACCCTCCATTATGGCAACGTCGGTGGTGGCATTCGTGCTGTGCTAACACCGCTCGTAGAGAATGCCGTCGTCGAGATGTCTATCAACAACCGGTCCTCCAGCATGCGTAGTGTGGCGCATGCTATGCACGTAAGCACCCCATAGTGCGGAAGTACAACCTACATTCGTATCACCTGTGCAGGGTACAAGCCTTGGGGCCTGCCGACCATTCATCACGACTGGTCTTTGTACGGTGGTTTCTCCGACAGTCTATGCAGGATGCTGCCTTCCCCCGATGCGTCCTCTACACAGATGAGGCAATCTTTACACGGTACGTTTATTTCAACTACAGGAATAGCCACGCATGGGACTGCGAGAACCCGCATGCTATAGCTGTACGTTTTCACCAACACCGGTTCTCCGTCAAAATCTGGGCAGGTATTGTTGGCCAACACCTGATAGGTCCCGTCGTTCTCCCCCAAAGGCTAACAGGTGCGGTCTTACTACAGTTCCTGCAGACGACGTTTCAGAACCAGCTCGGGGTTCTATGTCCGGTCACGCGACCGCATATATGGTTCCAGCATGATAGGCCACCCCACCTCTGCATCGATGCTCGAGCACAGCTCACGGTCGACTTTGGTGAACAATAGATAGGCCGTTGGGAACCCGTTGCCTAGCCACTGCGGTACCGGATCTGACTCCCCTTGACTCCTACCTATGGGGGCATGTTAAGGGTATCATGTATGCGACGCCCCTAGTCAATACAGCGGATCTACTGCACAGAATACAGATCAGGTTGATGTTTAATTGAGGGAAACTATTATTTAACACGTGGGCAAGGTCCTTACATAATTTAATGTAAATATGTTCATAATAAGGTAGGGGAATATATAACTTCAGTTTAGGGGTTGTGAAAATAATGAGGGAAGGGTTCAATTCAGCGTTTAAGAGCTTGTTGATAAATTTACATTTTATTACATTGCATATTATTACATTATTATATATTATTACATATTATGAACATATTTACATTAAATTACGTAAGGACCTTGCCCACGTGTTAAATAATAATTTCCCTCAATTAAACATCAACCTGATTTTAACTCCTCCTTTAAAATATTTTCTTTTTATAATCATAAAGAAAAAACACCCTGGTTGCTCCGCTCTTCTGTTATCTACAAATTTAATTGTAACGGCTGTGATGCCGTTTATGTTGGTAGTACTTTACGCCAACTCATTACGAGAATAGATGAGCATGGAGGTGTTTCCACACTAACCTTTTGACTCCAATTCCCCTTTAGAGAATCACTTTATAGCCCAAACTCACACGCACGACCATTCCTTCAATCACACAAATTTCTCCATACTAACCCAAACAAAATCACAAACCAACTTAATCATTTTAGAATCTATACATATTGCCGACATCAAATCCACCCTCAACAACGATAGTGGCCCGTTTAAATTACTACTGTTTTAACTTCCCAGATAGAAAGCTCTGTCCGTCTTCAACCTGTATTGTTTTATTCCGAGTGTAATGCATTTTGTTGTAACTAAGCAAGTTCCTCACATGTTTGTTCTCTATTTATAAATTTGTTTGATTAATTACACAGTTTCTTGAAAAGTTACCCCTCATATAATATATAAAATCGCTCTTTTATGTCGTTACCTTTGTTATATATATTTTTAATATTTTCCACGATAAGTTCCGAGTTTTCAGTTTTGTCAATTTACTTTTGTTTTTGTAACATATTTATAACTTAATTTAGACAAGTGTTATTCTATTGATAGTTTTTAGTTTTATAACGTTAGATTATTTCATATATTTAAACTAGTTCTATTTTATAATTTATAGCCTAATGATGGTCGAGTTCCGAAACGTCGGTTTTTCTTGTTAATAAAATTCTCTCCATGTCGTTGTCTAAAGCCCTGGTGTTGTTTTCTTTTCTTTCTTATATATATATATATATATATATATATATATATATATATATATATATATATATATATATATATATATATATATATATATATATATATATATATATATATATATATATAACATATATATATATATATATATATATACAGTATATATATATATATATATATACTATATATATATATATATATATATATATATATATATATATATATATATATATATATATATATATATATATATATATACCATATATATATATATAACAACAACAACTAACTATATAATATATATATATATATATATATATATATATATACATATACGGTATATATATATATATTATATATATATATATATATATATATCTTACTATATATATATATATATATATATATATATATATAACTAACAAATATATATATACCCTCATATATATAAGCTTGTAATCAAAATCTTTTTAAAGCAATAATATCTCTCCTCATTTCTTCAAAAGTAAAAAGATAAAACTTATAAAAGCGACTTTATATCTTTTCGGCGAAAATGTCTTCATACTCTTCTGACTATTGCTGAAAGCTTTAAATGAAGAATCTTAAGTTTTCTCTCTTAGAGAGAGAATAATTTTCAGGCTGGACAGTTTTAATCAA
>JABUQX010088935.1:35000-45366 GCA_015478945.1 Trachelipus rathkii | reverse complement strand
AACCTTCAAGGTTAGCTAGTCAACATATATATTCCCTCAAGGGCACATTCTGTTAACCATCAGTTAAAATTGCAGGCAATGTTCGAGTCTTTGGGAGGCGCACGTCCTATGAAACACCATTGCATTTATCCTGGGTAAGCAAGTAAGGATAATTCCTAAGGGACATTTTAAACCATTATTTAAATCTAACATCGAGAATATACTAACACATTAAGTATCAAATACCCGTGATAAATGCTGGTTATTGTATAGTTTATTGAAAACTATAATGTTAGTTATAAGGGATCTACGACGATAGTCTCCCTGTTTGCTCTTTTTTGTCGAACGACCAAACAAAGAATTGTTTCTCAACTTCAATACTTTACTAAACAAGATTCACAAAAGCTGCTTAATCTTTAGGACATGGAATAGGCAAAAGAGAGGATAACATGGAGTAAGGACTGATATCAGAAGCACTATTAGAACACCTTTACTTGCACCCACTTCTTATTAATAATAATATTATATTAATTTAATTATTATTAATTTATTATTATTATTATTATTATATTATTTATTAATTATAATTATTTAATTATATTTAATATATTATTATTATTTATATTTTTATATATTAATTATCTTATTGAAAGTGTTACATTTTTATTCTCGTATAAATAATAATAAAATAATTATAATAATTAAATAATTATTATAATTAATCATTATAATTAATAATATAATTAATTATTATATTATTATATATTATATTATTATTATATTATTTAATTATTATTATTATTATTTTTAATTTATTATATTAATTTATTATTATTATTGATATTATATATATATTATATATTATTATTAATATTATATTATAATTTATTATTATATTATATAGTAATTATATTATTGGATTATTTATAATTGATGTAAATTAAATCTTAAGTTATTCCTATTATTGTAATCTCATCTAAAAATGTTATTTTCACGATTATATTATTTAGATAATATATTATTAATTATTTATTCGAGTATAGGTACCTGAGGAAAGTTTAAATTTAAGAGAGATATATAATTTAATATAAAATTGCATGGCAATTTATTTCCATTTAAATAATTATTATAAAGGGGTTTTATGTTATAGAAAATGAAAAAGGTACGTAATATAGAAATTATGCCCTTATATATATTTTTTATCAAAAAATAAAATAATTCATAATAAATTAAAAAATAACTACCTATACAAATAATATAACTACTCCACGCTAATATTTATCACATTAAGGCCTATGACTTAAGGTAAATAATTATAGTTATATTATATATATAATATATGTCAGCCGCGTCCTAAGAAGAGCCACATCCATATCTCAAAAACTACTACAGCTACCGGAATAAGGAATACATTGCTGGAATGCTGGATAGCATTTTAGTGCGGAAATGTAAAAAAAAAAAATTATTGTTATAATTAATAGAATATAGTAGAAAAGCTATGTAGAGGTTGTACAGTTTTTATAGTTTATAACGTTACTCGTATAAATAGATTTCCTAGTAAATTTTGAATTGTTTTGTTTTTTAATTACTAAAGTAAAAACCCAAAGGGAGTACCCCAAGGGTATACCGCTACGATGGCAGGAGTCGGGGTTCTCTCGGCTTCCGGGGAATAGGAGAGAGTTAGGATCTATTCACTTCCTGCCCTCCGGGAGGGTTCTCCGGAACCTCCCCATTCCTTTATGGGTGATATGTGGGCTGCTCGACGGGGGTCCATTTATATACCGCCCATTACCACTATATGCGGGAGTATGGAAAACGTCCCACCCCTCGTGTTCCCCGTCGGCTCGAAGCCCTAATTGCCGTGATAATTACCTATTTATACAAATATAATATATATAATATATTACTTATGTTATTCCTCACCGTCACGGCATCGAGTTAGCTCCTCCACCTACAAATAAAAATGAGCAATTTTTATTGTTTATTTTTAATTTTTTTTTATTTTATTTAGTTATTACATTTTGACCTGAGCCATTAAATAATTATTTACTATAAGGAATCTCATAATAAATGTATTCTTTCCACTGTAGTATTGTAGTTTTTGTAGAGATATGGATTTGATGGCATTCTTACTTAAGAAGCACTGGCATATATATATTATATACATTAATTCAAATTAAAAATTAATCCAATCTATACTGTTGGTTAACTGACATCTAAATAGGTTATTACCCTTGAAACTGGTTATTTAACAAAGTAAAGGAAATACATAATTAAAAGGGTAATAGCTATGATAATAATTAAACTCATATATATTGTAAAAAAATATATATTATTAGGGAGTAAAAACAGTTACTTCGAAGCCACAATTAGTTTACTATGATTAATCAATATATAAAATAATTAAATCATTTTCTTACTAAAATTTTATATTGGTAATAATAATTACACATCTTTATGTGACACTTTCTACCAGGGCTATGGGGAGACTTTTTTTATCAAAAAGTATATACAAACTAAAATTAGTTGCACCGTGTTGTTTTGTCTAATGAGAGCTAAACAAGCGACTATCACATCATTTCTCTTTAAACAAATTAAGATAAAAATCCTAATATAACAAAAATAACATATTTATCAGAAAACATAGGAGGAGACAGAAAATATCGTACGTCAAAACTAAATCTGACATGTAAATTAATTTTATTGCATAATTTAATCATATATTTTATTTATTATTTAACAAAATATTTATCATTGAAACGGCATTCAAATAATCATTTATATCTATTTCATTATATATCAATGCTTATTTTTTAGGTATTATATATAGATATATTATATATAGTAGGCTAATTAATAAATTGTATGTTATGTAATAATTTAATTTACTCTATAAAGTACACGTAATAACCAATACTAGTAAAATTTGTATACAAGTACAATATATTTTATAATATAATAACCAGTATATTATAATAAAATATGTAAATAATAGTAACAGTATTTTATAATATTATAACATAAGCTATTTCTTCATTAATCCATTAACTAACTGGATGGTTGCTCGATTTATGATTTGATTTTCAATATATAGTATTTTGAACTCGAAGAAATTTCGCATTTGTTAAATAAACTTAAATATCGAAGGTATCATTTATTTAGACCCTCTTTTATAAGTAAAATTATTTAGACATTCAATGTATATTATAAACTATATTTATGGTAATTTATTTAATTATAATATATTAATTTATATTAAATTATATAATATTATATATTAATATATTATATAATATTTAATGTATATATAAAAATATGTTTTGTACTATATTTAATTCCATAAATAGAGTAGATTGCTCTAATGTTCCCGGAATTAATTTTGTTCAAGATTTGAAGTTCAAATTTTTTATTTTATTCATATAGTATACTGTTATCAGATACAAATAATAAAAGTAAACGGCTCACTACATAGTGAAATAGATGTAGTTGAAAAATTATTTTCACGCTAAATATAATTAATTATAATTTATTTAAATAAGGGCATGCTATTGTTGGTATTATTGCAACCAATGGAAGAGTGAAATAGAATTAAAGATAAATAAATAATAAGTTTTGTGAGTTACGTTATAGTAAGGATTAATGTATTATAAGTTAACGTTAGGAATAGAATAGAATTTTAAACATTTTATTATTATAAATATATTTTTTTAAAGGTTGTAGAAGCTTTTTATTTTTGGGGCATATATAGTTTTATTTTTATTGCACTACAGTTTCATTATGATTTTTTTTACCTCATGTGTTCATAAAATCCATGCAATCGCTAGCATATGGAGGTATAGGACAAGTAATAAAAAGGACATTATATTCACTTGTATATATATTATATATATATTATTAGTTTTAATATATATTATAATATAATATATATATATATATTAATATAATAATATATAATATAAATATTATAATAATATAATATTTATTATATATATATAATATTATAAATATATAATATATTATATATTATATATAATATATTTAATAATAGTTAATATATAATATACTTTAACTATATTTCTTTGTCCCTTTGTAACAACATAGAGTTATATATAATATAGCTTTGAGATACACTCATATTTTATCTAAAAGTAATTTTTAAATTTAATTTTTGTAATTATATGAAATAAGTATTAATATAGAAAAAGTTAAATGTTAACAAATATTATAATATGGAGAATTAATAGTATTATTTTGAAGTTATTAATTTACGAAAAATAGAGTATAAACTTTTTGTAAGGATCTTAACTTTTCACTGCGGAGAAAAATTTTAACCTCATAGACTTTACGAGATATGACTGTGCACTTTTATGTTATGTTAACGTGAAGCTCTTATTGAGTAGGATGTCTAGTAAATATCACTTTAGTCTCCGGAAAAATTGCATTTTTTTTTTTTAAATGAATGATATTTATAAGCTGTATATTACAAAATAAAAAGTGGTTATATACTTAAGAAATTAAAAAATGGATCATTAAATTATAAGTGTATAGAAAAAAGTATTCAATTATAACTTGTTAAATAGTTGTATTATAAGTTGTTAATTATAAATTATTAATGTTTACATTTATGCTCTTCAAATTTATTTTTGATGCTATTTTTATTAATATTATGACAAGGAAAGGGCTTTATATTATTATTAAATTTATTGACCTTACTTTAGCGGTACTTACGTACTTACCCAAAAAAAATAGTGGGACACAGAATATCTTCTATCGTGAATCATAATTTAGATATGTTTAAGAGTTTAAGGACGATTGCTATAAGTTGTAGCGATATTGTTATAATAAATAAGAGTTACTTATATTGGTAACATAATAACGGTACTAAATAATGGTTGCTATATATTATATAAGGGATAATATATAATATAAATATGAATTTATGTGATATTTAATATATAGTATATATAGTATAATATATATATTATATATATATATATATATAATATATATATTATATATATATATATATAGTATATATATATATATACATATATATATATATATATATATATATATATATATATATATAATTATATTATATATAATATATATATAATATAATATATATTATATATAATATATTTTTTGTAAAGGTATTACACCGCAAAGTAGGGGGCTCGAGCCGACGGGAACAGAGGGGGGACGTTTTCAATACCCCGTAGGGGAGGGGAGGAGGAACCCCCGCGACACCCAAATACGTTAGCATATATTAGTTGATCAGTGTATAAAGAACTTGTTTTTTATGTTATGTTTATCCAAAATATTACTCGAAATGTGACTTTAAACAATAGATCAATAAATCATAGGATAGTGGGAGGAGGAGCGGAGGGGAGGGGAGGGTGGTTTGATTTACTGGTTTACTGATTTACTGCTTTAGGGTATGTAAAAATGCAAATTTTTTACGCTATAAACATAAAAAGAATAAAAGTTTTGTGCTATGTTATACAAATTATGACATGAATCAATAGATCAATAGATCAATAGATCATGGGTGGGGTGGGGAGGGTAGGGTGGGTGGTTTGATTTACTGATTTACTACTTTAGGGTATGTAAAACATAAAAAATTTCGTAAAAAATATGACTTGAATCAATAGATCAATAGATCATGGATGAACAGGAGGGTGCGGTGAAGGGTGGTTTGATTTACTGATTTACTGCTTTAGGGTATGTAAAAAATATGACTTGAATCAATAGATCAATAGATCATGGATGAACAGGAGGGTGCGGGGGAGGCTGGTTTGATTTACTGATTTACTGATTTACTGCTTTGGAGTATGTAAAAAATATGACTTGAATCAATAGATTAATAGATCAATAGATCATGGATGGACAGGAGGGTGCTGGGGAGGGTGGTTTGATTTACTGCTTTACTGCTTTGGGATCAATAGATCAATAGATCAATAGATCAATAGATCACGGTTGGGTAGGAGGTGTGGTGGGGAGGGTGGTTTGATTTACTGATTTACTGATTTAGGGTATGTAAAACAAATTTTTTTTTGCTAAAAACAAAAAAGTTCACTCACAAAACTAAAAAACAGAACACGATTGCGCGCTCGCGACGGTTTCACGCCTGCGGGCGCGCGCACGCGCCCGTCTCGCACTGGGTCGGGGACTGCTGACGGAACCCATCTCATAGTAGGTCCTCAAACACCCAAACCATCATATTCGAGTTATACGACCTTATAAACATATATTTTGTTACCGATATTGTATTATTATACAAATATTTACTAACTCGGCACCGCACCGGAGCAAGCACCGGTGCAGTTGACAACTCCAACTCATCAAGTTCAATCTTCTTTCTCCTTCTTCTATGTAAAATCCAAATTTCAACCTTCCTGTTCTATACAATCTGGACTTTTATTCGGAGGATCCCCCCTCTGGGAGGTCCCAGACACCCTTTACGAACTTATAACCATCATATTCGAGATCTACGGATTCAATAACATATATAAAGACACAAATATTGTATTATTATACAAATATTTACTAACTCAGCACCGCACCGGAGCTAGCACCGGTGCCAACTCCGGATCCGAATCCTACTTACTCATTCCTCCTCTAAACCATCTCCAAATTTCAACCTTCTACGAACATTTCCTATTTTTAGGTGCCAGCACCCCCCTCAGGGGGACCCACGGATACGTAACCTCGTCGTAGACGAGATTACCTCACCACATAGCGCGCAGCCAAATTTAAGGACGGTATGATAAACCATCCCCGCTTAGATATATATACGCAGAGGAGGTGACGCGGAATCCGGAGAGATACTACTTGGGTAGTATATAGTTAATATGCATTTTCTTTTTTAAATTCTTTGTTAAATATATCATACTTGGCATATTGGGAGTTAACAGCTCTTGTTAATGTGCATTTTATTTTTTAAATTCTTTGCTAAAAATATCATACTTGGCATTATTGGGAGTTAACAGCTGTTGTTCAGTATTGCAGAATCATTTGTTTAGCAACCTCTTTCAACTTATGTTTCATGTACTAAGGATTGAGATATTGGTTGTGAAAATATAAAATCTTTACCAAACAAAATGTCTGCAATATATTTAACAATTTAGTAGCCTCTCTATTTATTCTAAAAATAATTAACATCTCTACTAATAGTTAAGAAAAACCATCACATTTAGTGTACGAGTGAGATGAAGGGGAACTAGAAAGGTAGTTAGAGATTTCTCTACGGAAACAAAAGTTTTCTAAACTCCGGAGAAAGATTTCGCACAATTTCGGGATGAACTATGGGTAGAATAAGTTTTCGAAGTTTGAAGTTTACGGCAGTTTATTAAGACCAAAGGAAAGATGTTTTTGTTCGGTTCGAGGTAAAATAATATGTAATAAATAGTAGCTTCGCTTTCGATGCTAATTCCTGAAGACAATAGCAAACACTGACTGAGTTAGACCGAAATTTTTTACCTTTTGCGAAATTGAAATAATATTAAAATAAAACGTCACAAAGCGAGAGAAATAATCACCTAAAATTGCAGTTGGAGCATTGTGTGGATTTCTGTTGCTGCATTAAAAGTGAAATCAAAGAAGCATAATCAACTTGCAGCATCGAAATGCCAAAAGCATCTCCTCACCGAGGCATTATTGTTATTGATGAGTAGGTAAAAAAAAATTACAGATGTTGAAAATGACTGGAGGAACCCAGGGAGGAAAGAGATTAACAATTTAAGACGAAAGTGAATGGAAAAGGTAATGATAGGTTTAACTCGAAAGTGATCAAAGATATAAGTAGTGAGGTAGCATCTACTCAAGGTTGATTCTGATAAAAGATGGTGGAAGAGTTCGCCAAAAGTATAATGAGAATAGAAAGAAAACCACTGGCTATGGTGAGCGTTGATTTAATCTACATTTATGATTTCAGAGTAAAGGAGAAGACGAGAGAAAGTGCTACATTTTGAAGTTTATATTCGTGTAATTGAACAATTTATGTGATTCAAAAGAGCTATGAGATAAATAAACAAAATCCAGCCAAAATGATCGTAGTCGTAGATTATTAAGGAAGAGAAGCCTGTAGGGTTGAAAATTCTAAGGAATCCAAGTCAGTAATATGAGAAATAAATGACAAAATTAGTTGAATACACACAAGTACTTTCTCTGGATGAAAACTCAGAATAGAGACAGTAAGAAAATGCACTGTTTGCTGTTGGAGCGTTCAGACACCGTAGTTTCGGTCAAGACAAAGAGTTGAGGCGTAACTTATAATCTGTGGTGCTCAGCAGACTAGGGTTTAACATACAGTTACAGAATTTAATAAGAAAAGGGTCAGACCGAAACCTTGGTTGAATATTTGAAATGTTACATACCTAGTACTCCCAAAAATACTGTTGCACAGAAATAGTGCTATCAAATAAAATCAAATGACCAGTTCAGCTTAATATCTAATAATCTATAAACCAATATTAATGCGAAAAACACAAGAGTCATTCAAAATGACCGTCTTTTGCCTTAACACAAACCTGAAGTCTGTTGGTCCAGTCTTTTACTGCATCACGCACGACCTAAACCAGAAAATTCTTCACGACACTCGTTTAAGCTCACTTTAAGAAACCAATATTTGGATGTTGCCTTGAGCAGTCCAAACGCTCTAAAACAGTTAATTATATTTGATCCAAAGGATTAAGATCGGCGCTGCAGACAGCCAATCACTAACCGTAAGAAGGTGGGGAACATCGTCCCTGAATCAAGCTTGAGTAGATGTTTTATTTGCAGGTCCTGAATCCTGTTGATAGGTTCATGGTTCATTTTCGAAAATGAACGGTTTGTTGATGCACGACTGCAGAGGTTTTAAAACCATTTAAAAAAATTGAATGTCTGTGACACTTTCGTAACTCATTTCGCTCGCAACCATTTCAGAAACTGGATGATGACCTCTTTGAACACGAGGTAAGAATTCTCCTGCTTCCTTTCACAATAAAATTTTTTTTGTCTGTAAAGAAATATTTCGTTGGCAATCATGCGCGTACTCAACCAACAGACATTTACATTTTTCTCTTCTACTTTTCTTTAGGGTATCTCTTAACAAATGTCCTGTGCGTCTTTTGTATGCCATTAACTTTAGGTTCTCTCTGACGTTGCTTGACGTGAAATTTTTAGGGATCCTCACTTCACGTAAAAGAATGTTTTGTTTGCGAAGAGAATTTTCCTAGATGCATGCCTTTACAGCTTTGGTAGCCTGTGCTGTCCAAACAGAACGTAACATTACTAGATCTATGACGATCTTTCACATGACTAGTGTCCTCGTATAACTTCATGCAGGATATACAAACCTACGGCTAATACCTAGCGGTTGCAGAGTCTTGAAAATGGTACTCTTCTTTCTATATGACACACTTATGGAGAGCTATGACAGCAACACGGTTTTGTTTATCGTCCCACACCATAGTTACTTAATAGGTAACAGACAAAAACAGTGTCTAAACTTAAAGTGTGAAGGTTATATATTGACACCATAAGTTGCCATCTTGGAAATACTAATTTTTCCCCAGGCTATAACAACTTCAATTTTGCAGCAATATTTTGGGGGGTACTTAGTATTTATCTCTTTAAAAAGTGTTTTTTGAAGTCCAAAAAGAAAGCCCTCTTTTCGTACAAAAAAACACTATGTCAGAGGTAGTCAACTTTTAAACTCCTAGTTTAATAACAAAGTTGCTAATGAGGAATGGACATTAAACGTACTTGTGATTGTATTTAAGGCTAAGAATTAAAAGTATCATTTTTAACAACAATTTCCAAATAATTATTCCTCAAGCTAACTGCTCTGTTTTTCGCATCATAATTTTTAATAATAACAAAAATATTAAATATAATTCAACACACCAAACTGCCTAAGGCTTATATTGTCTAACTTTTTAGTATTCTCTCTCTCTCTCTCTCTCTCTCTCTCTCTCTCTCTCTCTCTCTCCCCTCTCTCTCTCTCTTTTTCTTTCTCTCTCTTCTCTCTCTCTCCCTCTCTCTCTCTCTCTCTCTCTCTCTCTCTCTAAGTTAGAACTCACTTTCAGGAACAGGAAAATAATATGAGGATAAATTTAATGAAAGTAAAGAAAATTTCAAAAAAACTTTTATTTTTTACAGTTTTGTGGGATGTCGGATTCTTCTCTTTGCTTGCTGCTCAGTCTTGAGAACAAAGAACTTATTGAATGTTTGTTAAAATTTGAAAGCAATGTTTGTTAAAAAATACAATAATTCTCAAACACAATCACACATTGAATAAAAAATTTATTTAAAAAATTATTATTATTATTATTATTATTATTATTATTATTATTATTATTATTATTATTATTATTATTATTATTATTATTATTATTATTAT
>JABUQX010088935.1:22500-25000 GCA_015478945.1 Trachelipus rathkii | reverse complement strand
TTAAAGCTATTTAAAAAGGTAGTGTTAACGAACTTAATAAGCCTATACCTGACTGAAAAAGAGTTCATAAACGTCTGCTCTATATTTATTTGACTTAGCTACATTTGAGAAAAGTAGATCATACCTGCCACAGTAGCATACATTTCTTCATCACAGTTGGGGATGCTAGCGTAAACAATTTGTGTTGCATAAACAATTTTTTAAAATTTTATACGTGAAATATATTATTCATTCAGTTGTATGCAATTCTTAAGATAAAATGGAAGGTGTAGTAGCAGCCTTAACATTAAATTACCAATGACAATGATAGAATTCCCAAAATATTTCACAGTTCCATAAGAATATCTTATGCCATTGACAACTTTCTGGTAATTTTCTCTAAACCAGGTTGGGTTTTACAGCAAATTGAAACGCCGAGAATCTTCCTTATTAATTATTTATTATTTGCGACAATAATAATTAGTGGATATAAGATTTTGACTTTACTATAGACATCCTTACAATCAAAAAAGTTTGCTAAAATTTGAAAACGATTTATACTTTACCCAAGTTTCAAGAGCTCTCTCAGTTTCTTGTTGTAAGGGTCTCTGTTTTTGAACCATTCAGGAAGGGCTGTCTTGAAGGCATAATGCATATCAATTTTTTCCTTTGTTCTCTCCAAAGAAAATTTGCACCCTCTAAGCATTCGCAAAATGAAAGCATCGTCTGAGACATATATATATATATATATATATATATATATATATATAAAACTTACATAAATATATATATATATATATATATATATATATATATATATATGCTACTAACTATATACTATATAATATATATAGCATATATATATATATATATATTTACTTGCATAAATTGTGTCGTTTTACTTTGGAAGATTGAGATACACAACATTACACATTGCATATTATTAGAAAGTAAAGTCCATTCTTCTCTCTTGCTTTGTAAATTTGTTAATTACATTTTCATAAAATGAGGCTGACAGCATCAATGTATTAAGGAGACCTTTTTAAATGAAAATAAGTGCTAAATTTGCAATTCGATCTTCTCCTTGTTTTGATCTTTTATAGGTTTGAATTCTTCTGAAAGCAGAGAAACTTCGTTCTAAAGAGGCTGTAGTATTAGGGATATTGATTAAAAGCAATCTCCCTTTTTACACTTCTGGTAGGGCTGTTTGAAGCTTAATTTTGCTTGGTGTGTTAACCAGATGGTATGGATATTGTCCAGCAAATTCTTCATAAGGATAAAGTGCAATGAGCTCATTTGTCAGTCTGACGAAATCAAATGTGTCTGAATGAATGTCGTTTAGAATAATAAATGTAGAAACAGGGAAATTCATTTTGTATTCAGTAAGCCTCTGAGGATTTAGTAGAGACACAAAGTTGAAATTATTCGAATTTGTCTTTGTGAGGTGCTTTAAGATTCGACAATTTCCAATAACGCGAAACAATTTATTCACTGCTAATAAATAATCAGTAACTCACACTAAAGAAAACACACACATTATACTTGTATATATATATATATATATATATATATATATATATAAATATATATATATATATATATATATATATATATATATATATATATATATATATATATATATATATATATATATATATATATACTATACTATATATATATATATTTCTAAATAAAAAAAATAATTAACAATCATATCAAACCTTTAAATTATAATTGAAGAGAAAGCGGTAAGGCTACCGCTTATATCTTCCATTCAATAAGTGAACTTCTAGCGAAAAGTTAAGAGTTTTCGCGCATGCGCGACAGAGTAATTGAATCAATTTTATGACGTCAAGATGACCGCTTACTTAGCTCTGTTATTTATTTCATTTTTACATGGAAAAAAAATCGGATTTATAAAATTCAACCTCAAGTGATACTATCAGTTGCATCAAGTTTGAAGTAATATTTTTAAAATTTCAAATTTCAGTTAAAAAATGAAATTTAATTCGTAATTCTAAAAAATATTTTTTAAATTTAATTCGTAATTCTAAAAAATATTTTTAAAAAATATATGCATCATCAGTTGCATTAAGGTAGAGCGGCTTTTAGCTTTTTATCATGGTGTTTCTCTTATAAGTTGCTGCACTTATATATATATATATGCTCATATATATATTATATATATATATATGCTATATATATATATATATATATATATATATATATATATATATATATATATATATATATATACTCTATATGCGTGTGTGTGTGTGTGTGTGTGTGTGTGTGTGTGTGTGTGTGTGTGTGTGTGTGTGTGTGTGTGTGTGTTGTGTCTATGAGATAGTGTGAAGATAAATAATACCTGTTCTGATTTTTGAGGTGAGGCTGTTTCTGGATCCATTCTCGAATATATTCCAATGTCTTCGTTTCTTCGCTTCTCGTCCTCGTTAAGCTCATTCCGAGCTTGTTCTTGAAGCTCTTTACTCAGTGTACAAACATAAACCATTTTGATATT
>JABUQX010088935.1:0-20000 GCA_015478945.1 Trachelipus rathkii | reverse complement strand
ATATATATATATATATATATATATATATATATATATATTTATATATATATATATATATATATATTACCGAACTTCACCACCGCTCACGGGCGAACTCTATCAGGGAGGACATTACTATAAGGCTTTTTGCATCCGCTAGGCAAATTTCGCAACTGAACAAAATTACCCAGATAAGTGAGGGAGATTAAATTCATCAGGAAACACAGAAGATGGAAGAGAATTCCACGCAGAACAGAGGTGGTAGGAAAGAAGGAGCTTTAACGGCGAACTAGCCTGGGGTTACCAATATACACACAAAACTTAGTGCGCAGACACAGCACCCTATGTGCTACGAGGGTGTCGTAAAGGTGGAACGCGAGTGGGAGAGTTCCCTCGAACACCTGTCGCTGCGATACCTATAGAAAGAGATAACGTACCAACGTAAGCTTCACGAATAGAGGGTCAAAAGGAACTGGAAGAATTTACAGAACAGTTTATAAGCCTTTGACTTTTAACTCGACCCTATCCAAAACAGG
Organism: Trachelipus rathkii; assembly: GCA_015478945.1. Lineage (NCBI taxonomy): Eukaryota > Metazoa > Arthropoda > Malacostraca > Isopoda > Trachelipodidae > Trachelipus > Trachelipus rathkii. The sequence continues at coordinate 19,485 of JABUQX010088935.1, read as the reverse complement.
ATGAAACCAGAGCCCCAGATATGAGAAGAACGTTACTCCATACAAGGGCGGATGAGACCTTGCATAGCTGAAGTAACTGAGAAGAGGAAAAAAAAGTCTCTGGTCTAAACAGAACTCCAGTTTCTTTGAGAACGCCCTAAGCCGTTGTGATGTGAGGTTTCAAAGACTTAGTTTGTTTATAAAGAGCGAAGGATGTTTATATTGTCAACAGGAGAGACAGAAGAACCATCAAAAGATATTGGAAAGTTAGAAGGTGTTTAGAGTTTGAGATTTGTAAGTTGGGTTTTTAAAGAATTGAATTTCACAAGGTTGAGACGACCCCAATCGGAAATTCTATCCAGATCAGCGAGAATAGAATCGGAGAGGTTAAGACGAGAGACAATTCTAGAAGTAAAAGAAGGATCAGAATTGAAATGAGTTGAAGAATGAAGGGTCGAGTCATCGGCATATGAGTGAATAGAGTTAGATGTGCAGGTGAGAAGATCATTAATGAAAAGTAAGAATAAAGTGGGGATAAGACAGAACCCTGAGAACACCACTATTGACAGAAAAGAAGAAGAAGTCGCTTTCCATCAACCACAGCCGATATTGAGCGACTTGAGCTAGACAAAAAGTAAGCAAGAAGGAGGAAGCCAAAGGAAGGAGCTTGGAGAGCAGTAACGCGTGCCATACTAGGTCAAATGCTTTGGATTGTCAAGCGCCACCACGCAAAGTCTCCCCGTAGTTCGAAAGCGCGAAATAAATTGGTTAAGTAGGAAAGTATATCATAGTAGACCTTGAACGCCGAAAGCCGTACTGGCGATCGGAAAGAAGAGAATGAGATTCCAGATGGTCTAAGAAGTGAGAGTTAAGAAGGGTTTCAAAGATCTTAGATAGAATACAAGTGAGAGCTATAGGGCGATAGTTAGAAGGGATCAGAGCGGCTTTCTTTTTTCGGAATAGGTTGGACATATGCGTGCTTCACACACTGTGGGTAAGTGTTAGTATTGAGGGTGTGAGAGATTGAAACTATGGTTTGAACGGGGGCGGGGTTAGCACGTAAGCACATTCCCTCAAAACTCGGGAGGAATGCCATGCGGGCAACCCGCCTTACGTTCATAATCTCAGAGCCCATGCACCCGATCAAATGTAATCTCGGGCAAAGACATGGGACCTTAAAGAGGAGGAAGGAGAATGCCAGAATCGTCCAGGGTTGAGTTAGAGGAAATAGGAGTCCAAAGAGATGATTGTCCATTTCAGGTTGGACAGTTAGCAACAAGCCATCAGATCGACTAAAAAGAGGAGGAAAGGATGATTTACAAGAGTTGTTAGAGATATATATTTTGTCAAGAGGCTTGGAATATATGTCAGTAGGAGAACCAAGAAGTTTAGCTCACTTAGTGGATCGAACGCTTTGCCGGAAGAAGAGTATCCCTGCAACGATTTATATATATATATATATATATACACCTATATATATATACTCTTTTTCTGCATATCTCTCTATATATATACACTATATATATATATATAGATCGTTTCAATTACAGTATTCCCATAAACTCCATAATCAAGATGCAAATAATATTTTATTTTATATGCATTTAATCAAAAATATAGAAAACATCGAATCATGCGGATGAGAATGCGAATGCGGATGCGGATGTCAATTTAGGTGCGGATGTTCCGCGAAATGCGGATGCGGATGTGGATGTCATGTCCATCACTAGCACACACCTACACTCAGATATATATATATATATATATATATATATATATACTTTATATATATATATATATATATATATATATATATATATACTATATATATGTCATCATCACCCACCCTGAGGTGCGCAACATACCGGAAGCAGAAAAGTGATGAAGAATTGCTAAACAGATCGAAAAGAAAGCCCTGAACCTTACCGCCGCCTTTATACCTTTTAGTGAGAACTCGCTGCAGTCAGAAAATACACTCTAATACTTTACGGGACCGCGACGGACCCTCACTGTGGCATCTCCCCAATGTGGGGTTCATCCCTTGTTGGCACAGTTGGTCCACAACCATAAACCCCCTCACAAAACCCCGCCATTCACTCCTATTATGCACCTTTCTTCTCGCCTCTGCCAAACTCGCATTTCTCTCCTCAGAGCATTGCTTACTGACTCAATCCACTTTTCTTCGGTCTCCAGACGGTCAATTCCCAGCATACTCACCACTATACATCCGCTTAACCAACCGATTATCATCCATCCTTTCCACATGACAAAGCCATCTCAACGTACTTTCATTTATTCTCTCATTTACTCCTTTCTTCACACCACACAACTCTAATACCTTCAATCCTTATTTTATCAATTCTTCTCACATCTAATACACCCCTAAGATTGTCCATCTGAACATATTGTACTTTAGATTTATACCTCTTATTCCAGACCTTAGTTTCACCACTATATATTATTAACACAGGTAACAACAAACCCTCATGTAAAACCCTAGCGCACTCAAGTCTTATTTCCTTAACATACATCAACTTTTAATTATATATATATATATATATATATATATATATATATATATATATATATATATATATATATATATTTTTATATATATATATATACTATATATATATATATATATATATATATATATATATATATATAAATATATATATATATATATATATATATATATATATATATATATATCTATATATATATATATATATATATATATATATATATATATATATATATATATTCTAACTTACTTCTTGCTTCAGTTTGCAGTAAAACATTTATATGCCATGTCAGCCCACGCAACCTCTTTCTCCATCCCTCTCTATCTGCGAATTCGCCATTTCTTCTAATTTTCACGATGTTGGGTAAATGATGCCTCTCCAGTACCTCCTCCACTTTGTTTCCCCACCTTGTTCTGGGCCTTTCCCTCGGTTCCTGCCATCCGGCCTCCACTCCCAAGACCTCCTCCCCACTCTCTCCTCCGCCATCCTCTCCGGATGTCCCAGCCACCTCAGTTGGGCCTTTTCTTTCTTAATTCTGATTGCACATACACCTTCTCTCTCTCTCTCTCTTATATGTTTATTTCTCACTCACTATTCTACTCTTCCCCAGCATTACCCTCAATAACCTCATCTCCTCTGTTTGTATTGTATTCTGCTTCTTGTATTGGTAATTGGTCGTCCAACTATCCGCACCGTACATCAATATAGGCATCAAACCATTCTCAAAAATGATTATTTTCCCCTTCATGGGTACATTTTGATCCTTCAGCAAAGGATAGAAAAGCGTTCACGCTTCGTCCGTATTTTCCTATCCTTTCGGCGATATCTTCCCATGCACCTCCCCTTTTTCCGAACACTCTTCCTAAATACTTAAAACTTTCCACCTCTTTTATGTTACTACTATATACCTGGATATTTAAATCTTCTCTCTCTCTCTCTCTCTCTCTCTCTCTATCTCTATTTATATATATATATATATATATATCATTGCCCAGATCTTCTTATTTATTTTCAGGCCTCCTCCATCAAAACCTCCATATTCTCCTTTCGAGTCCCTCCTTCATGTTCTCTTCCTTTACGCTCCAAAAAGCTATATCGTAGGCGTACGCCAAAATACATCATTCATTGTTCTTATCCCATCCTGCTTTAAAAATACTTATAACCTTAAATAAGTATGTAATAAATAACAGGGGAGATAACATACTCCCCTGCTTCACCCCGTTTCACTTCAAACCACTTCTCATTTTCATGTCTCGTCCTCACCTTACACTTACACACCTCGTACAAGATCTTGACTGCATTTATCATTCTCCCGGAAACTCCATATTTTTCCTCTAGACATCCCCACAACCTATCTCTAGTCACCGAATCAAAGGCTTTTTGTAAATCAACAAAGGCCACGCTCACCCAAACATTGAATTCCCATGTCTTCTCTACAACTATTTTTAACTTATGTCCGGATCCGTTGTTCCCCTATTTTCCTGTACCCATGCTGCTCCTCTCACAACTTTGCTTCTATTCTTCTTCTCAGTCTTCTCTTTATCATTCTTTCATATACCTTTACTATATGATTTATTAGGGATAAGCCCATGTAATTTTCACAAAAACCAGTTTTTCCCTTACCTTTATATATCGGCACAATTATTATTCTCCCCCACTCTTCCACTCCTCCAGCACCTATTCAGTAGCTTAAGTACACACCTCTTTGTTTGAGTCCCCGCCTCCCCGCTTCCTTCAACAGCTCTATACCCACACCATCCTCACCAGTCAAGTTCCTGTTTTTCATCCTCGCAACAGCCTCCTCGAACTCTTGCTCAGTAAACACCTCCTCTTCCTTCACCTCCTGCATCCGCAAATCATCCCCCTCCTCCAGCACTCCGCCTTCCCTCTCTTTTTCAACATTTTTTATGTTATTAACTTCTTTTTTATCTTTCCTGTATGATCTTTCGAGGCTATACAACAAATATTTATTTCCTCTTTGATCTTCCTCCAATTCTCCCTCTGCGTTCCTCTTTTTATTGTTTTTGCTTCATTTCTTGCAAGTACATACTCCTCTCTAGTTTCAGATGTGCTTCTCAATAGCCATGTTCTCATCTTTTTTGTTTCTTTGTTTTATCGCTTCACTTACCTCCTCCGTCCACCACGGTGCTGGGAGAGTGGAGGGGAGGAGGAAAGGAGAGACATATCTCTTCTTTCCTCCTCCCCAGCACCTCTACAGCTACCTCTTTCATACACTTCTCAACCTTTAACCACTCCTCCTCTTCAATCTTCTCCCTTCCACTCACTTTTTCATTTATCCTTTTTGGTAATCTGTTCTTGTTTCTTGGTCTCGTAGACTCTTTACCTTTATGATCCTCTTCTTAAACAAGTTGTTTTCTGAAGGTTTAAACTTTAAAATTAGCCACAATCATCTTATCTGATGAAATGAAATAGTCTATCACAGATCTCTGGTCCAAACCTCCCGTATTCTGGTTTTATCTATACCTTGTATATATATGTGTGTTTTTCTATGTTTAAAAATGCCATTCATTATTTTAAGGTTATTATTCCTGACACACATATCTATCAATCGCTCACCCTCCAAATTTCTCACCTCTCCAAAAGGTCCAATGAACTTTTCCACTCCTTCTCTCTCTCTCTACTCTAGCATTAAAATCTCCTATCATTAGAGTCACCACCTTTTCATCTGCTCCATAAACCTTTTCCAGTTTTTATATGAAGGATCCTTCTCTTCCTGTGTGCATCCTTGCTGCGAAGTGTACACCTGAAAGATTCTATATTTTTTAATTCCCAGCTTCAGTGTACAATCTCTCATTGATCAGCTAGAGTGCTAGACCTCTTGTATGTAAGGAGGCAACCTCGGTCCCTTGAAAATGGAAACTCTATGTCTGAAATCTGAATCCCATTCCCACCTCCCACGAGAACATCAAAACCCAATCATCTAACAAATCTCTTCCACTTTCACCACCCACAATCCTCTTCTCCGGAAGGACATCTATATTTCTCTCTCTAATCACCTTCAAATTCTCCTACTCCTTGTATCTATAAGTAGCTATATTTAAGATACTCATTTTAAGTGTTGTCAAATTCGTGTTCCGTTTTCGGGTAAAGAGTCGTCGTCTTTGAATAGTCCTGTTTCAGAGGCTACATTGGAGATATCGGTTATATAGTCTATTAAAGATCGTAAGAATTTTTTCTGCTTGTGACAGGCATAAGTTGCTGGAATTTATTTTCCCATGACAGGGTTATATATATATATATATATATATATATATATATAATAAAATATAATAGTAAAATATATATAATATAATATATATAAAATATACCGTAATATATATATATATAGAGATATATATATATTATATAAGTATATAGATTATATATATATCGTAATGTTATATATAATATAATATATAAAATATATATATAATATATATATTAAATATATAATAATATAATAAAATATAAAAAAATATAAATATATATGATATATATATAAGATAATATATATATAAATATACATATATACATACAATAATGTTATACGGTATTATACTATCATATATATAATATATTATATTAATAATATATCATAATATATACTATATATATATATATATATATAATATATATATATATTATATATATTATATATATTAAAGTGGAAAAGGTTAATCCAATTCTTAAAATAAAAATAATCAAACATTAATAGAAAATATATATATATTATACCATAATATATATATATAAATATATATATATATATATATATAAATATATAATAATATATATAATATATATAGGTAGAAGCAGTAATAAATTGTATATTTCGTAATTTCATCAAGGAAGCCTATACTAGTAGACATTTTAAAATATTTCTCTTGAAATGCATTCCATTTTTTTTTTTTTTTTTTTTCAAATTAAATATTAAATGCAGTTAAAATAAATGTTACGTACTAAACTCCCGAAATAAAATTAGCGAATCACATAGAATTTGATATTAGGTGGTTATCAATGCTGTTAAAATTAAGTGGCATTGCGTTTATAGTGATCTTAATGGAACAACATATGTAGCTTTAAGGAGAAGAACAGCCAACAAACTTAGCAACCAATATGGAGTATACAGCATGCTCAGCTCTTTTGCATGTCACTCAACCTAAGCACAGACATTCTATGTACATCGAGCTTCAAAGGATTCTGTAGTATCGCGAGTATGTGCAAGTTGCAGAGTCTTTATTTGGTCTAGAGTGCCTTAAGAATGGAAAGACACATGGCAAGAAAAGTGGAACTTATGATCAGGGCAACTTCGCTATTGGAAATAGGATTTTCCGAGTCCGAGAGACAAGTGACCCAGCGATTGATGTTAAAAAATCGACAGCTTGTCGGGTCTTCCGATTGTTCAAAGAGACTGGCAACAACAATAGAAGGTAAGGTCAGGGTCACCCGAGAGCCACTTCGTTGAAGAATGACGATTTATCCATCTGGCAATTCTGTGAGATCGCCACAAATGAACTGTCAAATAAGAAGCCTTCTCTGTAGAGTCAGATATGTGTCCATTTCCAACCGTACAGTTGGAATAAGATTACGCGAGACTGGTATGACTAATAACGTCCTTCAATTATTCTTTTTTTCACCATGGTTCATCGGATTGCCCATTTGCAGTTTACACGGACCCATGGAAATTGGACAATGGTGTAATAGAGTAATGTACTCTTCACTGATGAGTCTCGGTTTGCACTAAATGTACTAGAGGGCGTTAGCAAATCTGGAGAGAAGAACATCCTCTTTTTGGTATAACCATTACGGAAACTGAGAAAGTTATTATTTTTAGATCCTACGATACCTTCCACTCATAGCCGAATTTCGTCCTTTATAGTTAGAGGTCAATCTAGGGAAAAGATTCGACTAAAATATCATATATGACCATTAAGATGAAATGCTGAGAATAACATATAAAATAAAATCATAATTCAATTCTCCTCTGCTCGCCCCTAATAATTATATATACTCAGATACGATTATATATATTATATATATATTATATAAATATTATATAGAAATATATACATATATAAATATATATACTTATAATAATATACTATATATATATATATTATATTATATGGAATGAGAGGGTTGAAAAAAATAAAGGTGAAAAGTAAAAGTCTTGCGTAAAAGACATTCCTTACTATTTAGGGAAGGATATTGTGACTTTCGGGAGGGATGAAAGAAGAGACTGATCATAAGATGCGAAAGGAGGGAGAGTGCTTTGTAATCTTAGAGAAATGTGGAAAAAGGGAACTTAACTAGGAAGGTGAAAAGGAAATTTTTTGAATGCATTTTTATGTTACTGTTCTTTATGATTGTGAAACACGACCATTAAATACTAACTGACAGAGAGAAAATTGAGGTTTTGGAAATGAAAGACTTGCGAGATATTAGTGGAGTGAGGAGTAGGGAAAGGAATAGAAAAGCAAGGATAACAGAAATGTGATGCTAGATCAGTTATCCGGCCAGTTTTCTGGTAGAGGTAGCAGAACAAGGTTACTGAGGTGGTATGAGCAAGTGCTTAGAATGATTGATGAGAGATTGACAAAGATATTATTAATGTCATAGGTGTTAAATAACAATGAAAGGAGCAATCCCAAATGAAAGTAGCTTGATGGAGTAAAAGAATCTTATTAGAAAAGGGTATAAGTTTGGTAGAAGGAAAAAGATTTACACAAGATAATGCCACTTGGAGGAACTTAGTTCCTGAGAAATTCCATCTGAACAAGGAGAAAGAACAATCTGGATCTGTGCTAACATCACTCCGCAGTTGCACATAATTTATTTTTCAAAATAGTTCTTTAATAAAGTAATATAGATTCTAGGCCCTAAAGTATTCAGTTTAATATGATTAAAAATATTATTATGAGAAAGGAAAATCTTTGACATTATTTTTAATTGTGTCAATAAACTGGACATTTTCCGATTTTCGTCTATTGCTTTTAAAAATTTCAACTCTGACTCTGCAACCTTGATCCTAGGTAGCAATTACCTAGAGTAGTTCTCCTCTAAGAATATGACAATGCCCGAGAAGTGTGAACTTTATATATATATATATATATATATATATATAATATATAGTAATACAGAGATATTTATATATACTATATTATAATATATATATATATATATATATATATATATATAATATCTTCGTTTAACATCAATATAAGCTATATAAAACTACCTAAATATAGTATATATATAATATAGATAAAATTATATATAATATATATATATATATATATATATATATAATGCAGGAGAAATAAAATAACTATGATAGTCAAATTTTTATTAGCCAGTCTGCAATTAAGTTATAATTAATTTATAGATATATTTATTATTTATATTTAGCACTTGTTCAACACGTTGGAGCTTTGTACTTAGTCAACGTCCAGCTTTCTAAAAGATCCTTCAATACCAAAGAGCTCTGAACTTGTTTTAGGTTTTCCAGGTCTCTTCGATTCGTCAACTTTGTATTTCTCGTCTTCCAAAAGCCATTTACGGTTTTTGTTTACGTTTTCACACCAATAATCTATTTGAAATTATATTAAAAAATTAAAAGGTCAAAAATTGAAGATTGGAATAAATCTTAAAAAGTAATTAATACTTTCTTATTTTATTAGACCTTAAATTATAGATTAAAAATTTCCTTATTATTATTATTATTATTATTATTATTATTAAAAGAATTAGGAATAAGGTTATGTGGAAAGATTTAGAAGAGAAAAACCTGCACTATATATTCTCTGTCTCTATTCTCTATTTTTCAATACTAACACTTTCCCTCAGTGTTGGAAGCACACACATGTGCAACCTCTTCCGAAAAAAAGGAAGCCGCTCTGATCCTTCTAACTATCGCCCTATAGCTCTCACTTGTATTCTGTCTAAGATTTTTGAAACCCTTCTCAACTCTCATTTCTTAGATCATCTGGAATCTCATTCACTTCTTCGATCGCCAGTACGCTTTCAGCGCTCGAGGTCTACTGGCGATTTAATACTTTCCTATCTTACGATTATGGTTTTCGCTCTAGGACTACGGGGAACTTGCGTGTTGGTTGACATATCCAAAGAATTTGACCGGGTGCGGCACGCGTCACTGCTCTCCTCTTTGCTTACTAATTTCTAATTTTCTTTCAAATCGCTCAATATTGGCTGTTGTTGACGGAGCGACTTCTTCTTCCTTTCTGTCAATAGTCGTGTTCTCAGCGGTCTGTCTTACCTTCTCCTACTTTATTGACTTACTGCAATTAATGATTTCTCACCTGTACATCTAACCCTATCCACTCATATGCCATGACTCGACCCTTCATTCTTCAACTCATTTCATCTCTGCTCTTCTTTACTCTCTAGAATTGCCTCTCGTCTCACTCTTTCCGATTCTATTCTCGCTGATCTGAGAAGAATTTCCGGATGGGGTCGTTGCTGAACCCTTGTGAAATTCAATTCTTTAAAAACTCAACTTCTACAAATATTCCATCTCTAAAACATCTTCTAACTTTCCTATCTCTTTCGACGCGTTCTCTCGTCTCTCCCATTGAAATAATAAACATTCTTGGCCTGAACATAAACAATAAAATGTCTTGTAAACCTCACATCACAACGTTGCTAGGGCGCCTCAAATAAACTGGGAGTTCCGTTTAGACTGCGGGACTTTTTTCTCTTCTGCAGTTAACTCCAGCTATACAAGGCCTCATCCCCCTTTATGGAGTACTGCTCTCAAATCTGGGGGAGCTCTGGTCCGGCTTCTTGATAGGGTCGAGTCAAAGCCAAAAGGCTTAAAAACTGTTCTTACTTTCCAGTTCACTTGACCTTCTAACTCTTTGCGGCGCGATGTTGTGCTTTATCTTCTTTGTATATGGTTACCGCAGCGCAGGTGGTCGAGAACTTGTCACTCGCGTACGCACCACCTTTACGTCGCCCGTAGCATTAGGGGTGCTGTGTCTGCACATGAGTTTTGTGTTGATAGTGGTAACTCCAGGTTAGTTCGCTGTGGTGCTTCCTTCTTTCCTACCACCTCTGTTCTGTGGAATTCGCTTCCATCTTCTGTGTATCCTGCTGAATTTAATCTCCCCCACTTTAAAGCCTGCGTCTGTGCTCATCTGCGTAATTTACTTAGTTGTTGACTTCTGAGGCGGCAACACCCCCTCCTTGAATAGGGCTCTGCCCGTGAGTGGTGGTGACAACTGTAAAAAAAAAAATTAATAAGTTTATAAAGTAAACAACAAAACCTGTGAGAATTTTTAAATAGATTTTATGGATTTGTAATGAAAGACATTTTAAGGATATAAATGTAAATAAGTGGAGCTTGTAAAGGGCTGGAGAATAGTCATTAATAAAGTAAGAACTACAATTAAAAGAAATACTTTTATACACCAATCTTCTTAAAATATGAAAAGAATAATGGATGAGATTTATAACCCACACATCAAAATCATCCAAAATATGTGCCTTATATATAGTCTATTACTTGTTTTTTTTTAATATATATTCCCTCTGGTGGGAAGGTCAAAGGACGACATACTGTAAAGTCCTCCATAATTGGAGAGTTTCTGTTAAAATTCGAACAATCAAACGCTAAAGCGAACAATACACGGGGTTAAAAGTACTTTAAATGAGAAAAATAGAAGAAGGAAGCGTCTTCCAGACTTTACAAGCATCATAATATAAGATTAACCATTAAGTTTTCGAAAAAAAACATAGAAAGACTGACATTGTGTAAATTAAGGAGTAGCACAACCTCTCATCAGGAAAGTGTTGACGCGAGTAGAGAGTTCGGTAGAATAAGATCTGTTGTAATAGTATAATGAATGTGATACAGCATTTCGACGAACTGAAAGAGGTTGGAGAGAGTCAGTTAGAAAATCCTTAGATTCCACGCTTTCAGGTAGGATTGCATAAGTGGAGCTGCACCAGATATACGATGCATACTCATACAAGGACGAAGAAGCAGCTGGGACGGTGTGAAGAAATTTTGAAGGTGCCTCAGAATACCCAACCTCATAGAAACTTGTTTAATGGAAGAAATAATGTGATCCTTTTAAGAAAGTCCACAAGGATGGGAAATACCAAGAATTCTAAGAAATGGGGAAGGCTTTCATTGCGTCTAGTCACATGGAAAAAATTTTGAGTAAATAAATGAAGGAACAGTCTTTGGGGCATTGAATGCAACAATATCTACTCTTTCCCAGTTAGAAATACGAGAAAGACCACAGGTCACTTGTTTCAAGGCAGCTCTTCTAGCAGCGTTTATTTAGGTGGTTTTGGCTCTTTTCAAAGTAAAAGGAGTAATGAAGGAAGCTCTCGTAACTTTAAGCTGGATAGATGATACATTGAGAGAGAGAGAGAGAGAGAGAGAAGAAGAGAGAAGAGAGAGGAGAGAGAGAGAGAGAGAGAGAGAGAGAGAGAGAGAGTAGAAAAGACTTGGGGATAGATCAGAACTGGAAGTTAAACCACTATTGATAGATTTAAAGCGTGAACGATGATGGTGTCTTCAACAGCTGCTAAAGAACGACTGGAAAAGAAATCAAAGAGAAGACAACAGATAGAAAGATAGACACAGAAAAAGGGAAGCTTGGAAATCGAAACTTTGTGACGTGTTCTACTCTCTACTGAAGACGATTAATGTCCAATACAAATGAAGATGGTTCACTAAAATGACATAAAACAAAGGACCAAGAATGAGAGAGAAGGAAAAGAAGATCACCATTAGAGAAATCCTTACAAAAGCCATATTCTTTATATAAGATATAATTAGAGGAATTAAGATGTTTCCAAATCTTCTTTAAAGGATAATAATAATAATAATAATAATAATAATAATAATAATAATAATAATAATAATAATAATAATAATAATAATAATAATAATAATAATAATAATAATAATAATAATAATAATAATAATAATAATAATATAATAATAATAATAATAAAAATAGAACAATAGAACAATAGTTAGAAAGCTGCAGGCTCAGAGTCACAGAAGAGATAAAATCAGGATCATGTGTCTTCTTAGTATAAAAGTTCATAGAGAGCTGTAATAACATCTTTAGATGAATTTACATTAGGCATTAATGAGTTGGAGAGAGAGAGAGAGGTAAAGAAGGTGGAATAGTTCTGGAATCGTCTAAAGTGGTATAAGAGGCAAAAGATTGAGCGAAGAATTAAACTTTAGAAAAGGTAAAGCGACAGATGTGTGGCCGGAAGAAAATAAAGTAGGGAAAGAGAAAGAGGAAGAGCTAGGCTTGACATTTTTGCCAAAATATCAGAAAGATCATTATATTTTCTAATGAGAAAAGAGCAATTTAATGTTAAGAGGAATAGATTTTGCACGATTCCGGAATGAAATATAAGTTGCATGAGTTTTGGAGTTTAAAGACGACGTTAATTCTTGAAGGCAGCGGCGTCCGTGCGGCGGCGAATAGCAAAAGAACAAACCAAGTTTTAGTTGAAGGGAAAGAGTTTGAATTGTACGCCTCCATGCCAGAAAAAATCTCGTCTGTTATGCACTATTCGAGCTCTAAGGGATCCTTCACACTGAAGCAATAATTATTCCAAGGGAAATAAATTAGGATAGAGTCAAATTCATTATTATTTATTTAATTTATTTAATTTTATTTTTTGCCTTTTTTTATGATTTAAATTAATTCGAAAATTTAAATTAACTAGAAGTGAATTTTCCGTTCCGTTCCTTTGAAAAATAGGTAAATGGTGGCGATAGCAATATTTTTAACATTCTTCTCACTACAAATTTTTAAAAACTTTGTAATTATTTTTCAAAGGAATGTTACAGAAACTGTGCCTTATTTTGTAGGTTAAGTAGTAAAAGAATTTAGGATAGTCAATTGAGTTAGAAATAGATAAACAAAAGTAAGGAATTTAGTTGTCGATCGGCAAGATGAAAAGAGAGCCTGAGCCACAAGGTGGAAAATTAAGATGATTCCAAATCAGAGACACGAGAACGAACAAAGACATTGTACACATAAATGCAACACCCAACTTTGATTGAAAATTTAGGATAGAGACTGTATGAGAGAAGAGAGAAGGGTTTTCAATCAAATTGCCCAAACACCTGAGTTTCGGTTAAGAATTAGAAGAGAAAAGCATTTTTCGACAAAGTTGACATTATAATAAAAACTGTGAATGTTGCAGAAGTTTATATAAAAAAGGTCATGTATCAGAAGAAAATCGACAATTTCGCATCAGTATCAACCCTACTATCGAAGGGCGCCAACCCCCAAGTAGTGATGGAGGAGGGGAGGATGATGGGCCATTTTTGGAAGCCTCCCTTCATATTGCTTAATTTCATACAATTATAAAAAGAGTATGTAATAGAGTATGAAAAAGGAGTGTTTACTTTCCAAACTTATATACTGTACACTCCTGTGTAGGAAGGATGTGAAGATGAAGCATGAAAACTACAAATCATTGGGCTCCGGAGTTTAGTTGGATGTTTTCTAATATCCCATATCCCAATGGGGAATAGTTTTATCGTTTTGGACGGTACCTGCATCTTCCCACATAATTATTATTTTAATCACAGATTTGAATTTTTACATATATGGATCATAAGACGTATCTATTATATCGTTCATGTAATACTTAAATATTTTCTTAACTATTCTAAGAATATAAAATATAATATACTTAGATATATTTATTATAATAGATAAACTATATATAGAATATAAATATATATAATATATATATAATATATATCATATATATAATATATAAAATATTATATATATATATTAGTATTTATGAAGATAATTCATACTGATACAGTATTATAGTCAAAAACTAATATAAAAGCAATTAAAAATCACGAAATAATAAATTTTTCCTCGAATTTAAAAAAAATACTTATTGCTTTATGAAACGGCCAAATCAAAGAAAATATTTTATATTTATATAAATTTTCGAAAATATATTAAATGACCTATCATAAGCTTACGCAAATTAAAAACGCCATCTACAAATAAAAAAATGTAGTACACGGTTATATCCTTATAGTGTAGAGTATTGAAAAATAAAAAGTGTGGATTATAGTTTGCTTCTACCCTCCCCCCCCCTACTTCTCCTGACTGCGTCAAATATTTTACAAAAATTTTTAGGGCAAGTTTGAAATTTATAACTAAAAACTTCTCATAAATAGGACTCGTTAACATTGGACTTATTTGCTTGACAATAACCCGAAGTGACTCTGAAGTACTGCCACTCATTGGGCATACCATCAACAATAATAATAATAATAATAATAATAATAATAATAATAATAATAATAATAATAATATAATAATAAAGAAAATAATAAAAATAATAATAATATTAAAAAAATAAAATAAATAAATACTAATATGAATAATAATAATAAATATTAATAATGACATAATAGTAATAATAATAATAATAATAATAATAATAATAATAATAATAATAATAATAATAATAATAATAATAATAATAATAATAATAATAATAATAATAATAATTGGGTTCCCATCCTTTTCTTTACTTACTTATTTCTTTTTTTTCCTAATCTTTAAATAATAATAATAATAGTAATAAAATAATAATAAAATAATAATAATAATAATAATAATAATAATAATAATAATAATAATAATAATAATAATAATAATAATAATAATAATAATAATAATAATAATAATAATAATAAAGCTAAATTCTTCACAAATTTAAAAGAATATAAACTAATGAATAATAATTAACTAATAATATAATTTAATAATAATAATAATTGGGTTCCCTCCTTCTCTTTGCTTACTTATTTCTTTTTTTTCCTAATCTTTCCAAATCTGATGTTGTTGATTTGGCTATTCTCTTCTTCCTTTCCTGATAGTAGTGGTGTTCCTCAGAGTTCTGTCCTATTTCCTACTTTATTCCTACTTCTCATTAATGATCTTCTTAACTACTCATCTAACTCTATCCATTCATATGCATATGACTCGGCCCTAAATTCTTCATATTCATTTCAAATCTGCTTCTTCTTTTGCCTCTATAGTTCTCTCTCATTTTAATCATTCCGATTCTAATTTTGCTGATATGAATAGAATTTCCAAAGGAGATCTTCTCAACCTTTTGAAATTTAACACTCAAGATGTTCAACTTTTGCAAATCTCTCTCTTTCAAAGGCAATAATTTCTATTATTTTCTGACTACATATTCTCACGTTCTACTGGTGACGATATAAATAAATTTCCTTGGACTTAATATAAACAAAAAAAATATTTTGGAAACCTCATATTAGACTCAAAGAAGCTGGGAGTTCTGTTTAGACTGCGAGATTTTTTTTCCTATTTACAGTTATTATAACTATACAAGAGTCTTTTCCACCCTTGCATGTCAAAGGCTAAAAAGCTTATAAACTGTTCCGTACCCTTCACTTTACTTGATCCATTATTTTTGCCATGTGACGTTGGTGCTTTTTCTCTTTTTTATGCGTACTACAGCGGCAAGTGCTAGAGAAGCTGACCCCTCATATACCATTACTATAACGACCACATCGTTGGAAAAGTGGAGCAATGTCTAAGGCTGAATTTTGTGTGGACAATGACAACTGCAGGCTTGCTTGCTTTGGCACCTCCTTCTTTCCAGGCACCTCCGTTTAGTGAAGTTCTCTTCCCCTTTCTGTGCTTTCTACCGAATTTAATTTCCCTCACTATAAAACCTCTCTTTTCTCACCTGCAAAAATGTGTTTAGTGCCTTAGTGGGATTGAAAGAATTTTTATTATATTCTTAAAAAATTATTATTATATTACACCCATCATCGAATAGGGATCTGCAGATCCGTGGGCTTTAGTGATAACTGTTAACTATAAAAAAATAAAATAAAATAACCATTATTATTATTATTATTATATTCTATTATACTATTATCTTTTATAAAACACTATTTACAATCTATCCTCATTAGTCTCAATTTGTAATACTCACTCTGTCGATTATTATTACTCTCACTGTACGTACTACTTCGAGTTTATTATATTATTGAGTCAAATCTCGAATAGTATCTACTGTAACATGTATATAATCTAATTATCTCCTATTATTTATGAAACGTGTAGACCTAAATAATAGATTTTCTGCATATTTAGAGAAATAACACTCCTTGCGGAGAGACTTGAACGGTCCGGTGCCGCTTTGAGCATTATGCCTAAAATTTCGAAACGCGAGTATGGCTACAGCTCAAGCTGTACTCTTTCCCAAGTCTCCCTCGTTTGGTAGTTCACCTCCTTTCTTTTACTTTATCATATATTATACTAGTCATTCTTTTCACATAACACGTACTTTATCCAATATTCGTTCATTGTTTGTTTAATTTGGCGACTTATCTTTTTTCACTGATTCAATTGTTGAGTTGTGTTATTTCTCCACAGCGGTTCTGTCTATTTATTACCTTATATCTTATTCATCTTATTGATTCTATATAATTATCTTTCTCATCTTGCAACCTATATGAGTAGTATATACTATATCCACTTGTATATCTGATGACTCTCTCTCAGAATACTTCTTAATCTTTTAAACTCATTATCAGATTCTTACTATTTCCCACTTATTTATCTTTCTTTGTAATTGAACTATCTCGTCTTGTTTTTTACGCCTATTTTTTTATTCTATAGATATCCTTGTAGTTATAATGGATAGAAATAACTTTGTTAAATTCAAAACTTTCAAAAACCAAACTTTTATCAAACTCATTCACTGTGTATATATACCCTATTATAATCTTTCCTTCGCTACTCTATCGAGGCTGTGTCTCTTCCGTATTTCCGATCTCTCCTCTGTCTCCTATGGACATAGTATTATAAAATGCCTTTTAGCAGGGCTAACGATTGAGACTATGAACAATACAAAACTAAGATTCCCACTAATATTTTCTTTTGTCTGACTCCTTCTTGGTGACCCGCGCATATAATCTACATGACAGATCGTCCATCATCATCCGACGCACCTACTCCTGTGCTTTGTCTTCATGACTCGCCTCTAAATTAGACAACACTGGAGCAGATTTGTCTGTCTAGTTGAAGAGCATCGCTCTCGAACCTATTTTCCTCTTTTCTCTCACACTGTTGCTCCGCCGTACTCACAACTAGCGTGCTCCTCGCAAAATTGCATATGAAATTGATGTGCTCCTTAATATTCTTGCTCGGACGGGGATGGAATATGCGGTTCACGAATTATTGGAGTACCTCACACACGAGTGCAACTAACAGGTTTCTATAAACTGTTCTGTACATTCAGTACTTGACCCTTCTATCCCTTCGAGGCGCTAGCTACCTTTGTCTTCGCAGGTCGACTTATATTCTCGTAGTTTCCGTGTATTAGAGCGCCTTTGCGCCACGTCTGACTTTTGTGTCCCAAGCTGTTATACCCTTCAATTCGCATTTATTTAAATCCCGCTTCTTGCGCCCACCCGAGGGAATTGCGTTAGCGAAATTAATGCATGCACGGTGAGCTCTAATACTCTATCCCTTTACGAAGCCCTACCATATATGTCACAAATGTTTCTTTTTCTGCCTGTCATTTATAATTTTTTTCATTTATTTATTTTTGCCCACCTCGCCAGGTTTATGATATAGTGTCGATTCTGATCGCGGTTAACTTCAGACTAGTGCGTGTGGTGCTTGGTGGTATCCATGAAAAAAAAAAACCTAACCCTTTCCAACACCTCCTGTATTTGATGAATTCCTTCCATCTTCTGTATTTCCTACTGAATTTAATCTCCTCACTTTAGAGCCTGCGTCTGTGCTCATATGCGGTAATTCTGCGCTAGAGGGTGAACCTTGGGAGAGTACTACACCACCTCCTTGAGTAGAGTTCTCTGCCAGTGGGTGGTGACAACTGTAAAAAAAATCTTGGAATGGGCAGATATTGGCAAATGAAATGAATCTCCTATTCCCCCCATCCCAAAACATCATTCAGATTTAATCCCAGAAAATCGTACCTCTTTTCAACATTACCCTTCAGATGGATCATATGTCGCAACCAAATTTTGACCTTTTCAAACTTAAAATTTAACCTAGAATTCTAGACTCACACACACAAAATCTACCCATAGTTCTTACCACAACTCACTCATCCATCAGAATTGCAAATCCTTTTACCCCCCTCTCATTCCTTTCACAGCAACACAAACACACTTCACACCACACCACTTATTTTCACCGTTTCTTTCATCTTTGTTTCAGTCACAGCGAGCAAATACAAAATTGCCTTTCTTACCTGCATCCATCACTCTCTCCTCATCTCCCCTCACATTTCATTCCTCTGACATTATACATATTACAGATATCGATTCACTCACATTTTCGCGAAGGGATAGAAGGGCGCTTACTCAATCCAGACCTTCTCCGAGCATGCTATTAGCATTCCTGCAAAAGATAAGTGGTATAGGCAGCAAACCCTAAACTACCACTCCTTTTAATCCCTTCTTACGACACGCAGGACATACATGTGGACAATTCTTTCTCCCCTAACACATATGTATAAGGGATAGGATTGTCTGTAAGATGTTGTCTAAAAGGTTTGGATATAAGTATGTGCAGTATGATTACTCCATGATTATTGGGCAGCTAGATATGAGACCATAACAGAAAGCGAACCATTAGGCTCTGGAATGTCATACATTAAATAGTCAGGGTATATATTATATTAATTATATATATATATATTATAATATAAATATATATATATATACATAATATATATATAGAATATATAATATAATATATATATATAATAATAAATATTATAAATATATTATATATATTAACTATATATAATATTCACATATCTCTTATAGATGTATGAAAATGGTATTATTATATAAATAAAAATTATCTTAAATATAATATAAACAATATAAATATTATATAGTATTTATTATCCTCTCTTT
>JABUQX010088934.1:0-15000 GCA_015478945.1 Trachelipus rathkii | reverse complement strand
CTTACACAGATCTCACAATTCTTCTCCAGTCTCCTACCACAGCCTCACAAATTCGCCAGTCTCCTACACAGCTCTCACAAATTTTTTTTAAGTCTCTTACACAGATCTCACAAATTCTCTCCAGTCTCTTACACAGATCTCACAAATTCTCTCCAGTCTCTTACACAGATCTCACAAATTCTGTCCAGTCTCTTACACAGATCTCACAAATTCTCTCCAGTCGCTTTCACAGATCTCACAAATTCTCTCCAGTCTCTTACACAGATCTCACAAATTCTCTCCAGTCTCTTATACAGAACTGAAGAGAATTTGTGAGATCTGTGTAAGAGACTTAAAAAAAATTTGTGAGAGCTGTGTAGGAGACTGGAGAGAATTTCTGAGACCTGTGTAAGAGATTGGAGAGAACTTGTGAGATCTGTGTAAAAGACTGGAGAGAATTTGTGAGATCTGTGTAAGAGACTGTGAGAGAAATTTGTGAGTCTGAGTAAGAGATGGGAGAGGAATTGTGAGATCGTGTTAGAGGACTGGAGAGAATTGTGAGATCTGTTGTAAGCAGACGAGAGAATTTGTGAGATCTGTGTAAGAGACTGAGAAATTTGTGAGAGCTGTGTAAGGACTGGGACAGAATCTTGAGACTGTGGTGTAAAAAGGGAGGGGAACTGGGGGGAAGACAGGAGATAATTTGTGAGATCTGTGTAAGAGACTGGAGAGAATTTGTGAGATCTGTGTAAGAGACTGGAGAGAATTTGTGAGATCTGTGTAAGAGACTGGAGAGAATTTGTGAGATCTGTGTAAGAGACTGGAGAGAACTTGTGATATCTGTGTAAGAGACTGGAGATAATTTGTGAGATCTGTGTAAGAGACTGGAGAGAATTTATGAGATCTGTGTAAGAGACTGGAGAGAATTTGTGAGATCTGTGTAAGAGACTGGACAGAATTTGTGAGATCTGTGTAAGAGACTGGAGAGAATTTGTGAGATCTGTGTAAGAGACTGGAGAGAATTTGTTTAGATCTGTTTAATGAGGACTGGAGAGAATTTTGTGAGATTTGTAGAGACTGGACAGAATTTGTTGAGAGCGTGTGTAAGAAGAGTGGAGAAAATTTGTGAGAGCTGTGTAGCGAGACTGGAGAGAATTTGTGAGATCTGTGTTAAGAGATGGACAGAATTTGTGAGAGCTGTTGTAAGAGAGTGGAGGAAAATTTGTGAGAGCTAGTGTAAGGACTGGAGAGAATTTGTGAGAGCTGTGTAAGAGACTGGAGAAAATTGGTGAGAGCTGTGTAGGAGACTGGAGAGAATTTGTGAGAGCTGTGTAAGAGACTGGAGAGAGAGTTAGTGAGAGCCTTGTGAGCAGAACCACTCCAGATGTTATTTAAATATTTTGAATTAAAAAAATGTTTGGATGGGAAAAATCTTTACATAAACATTTATAAAACTGTATTTAGGTAGTTTTCTGCTTTGAAATATTTTCAAAATGAAGAAAAATCTCTTTCATTAGGAAGATTTGGAAACATCTTCATTCTTCTAATTCATTGCCCGGATCGCTAGTGTGGGTTCAAAAAGGGAATCCTCATAAGGTTTTTTTTCTACCTTTCCTCTGACCCTTAACCTCTGCTCTTTGATCTTTCGGTGAATATATATATATAATATATATATATATATATATTATATATAATATATATATATATAATATATATATATAATATATATATATATATATAATTATATATAATATATATTATGTATATATATTATATAATATATCATATAATATATATATAAATATATATATATATATATATATAATATATATTATATATATATAATATATATATATATATATATAATATATATTATATATATATTATATATATATATATATATATATATATATATATATATATTATATTATTACATACAAGTATATGGCGAAGGCTAGTTGCAATCGTCATTTTCTCACATTTCTCTTGCCGATACGGTCTTCTCACTCATTTTAAATGCTCTTTTAATTTGTAGATAAGAACTGTGTTTTTATTCTATCTATGTTTTTTTTTTAATGTTGATATGTATATATAAAATCTAGATTTTGTGTTCAGTCAGATTCTCAATTCTTTATTAAGTATTTAAGGTTCAAAGTAGCATTTGGAATTATCACTCGGTGGCGCCACTCTATAATTCAACACCGCCTCAGTGTAAAGTTTTAGTTCAATTTCATCAGATCATGGATATTAGGAGATTCCTTGGTACGTACGTTTTACTTTAAATATTAATAAAATTTTGTGTATTTACTTCTTAAAAGTAGGAATTTTGTAACACATGATCTTACTTGTCCATATGAGGTTCAGATTCATTTTAAAAAAAACCTATTTTTATTTACTCAAACAGAAATATAGTTTATTTTTCAACATAGTTTGCTATACTTTAATTTTTCTGTTAACATCTTTGAATGCTAGTAAAAATTATTAGCCTATGACCATTGGATATCATATATATATATCATATATATATATATATATATAATATTATATATATATAAATATATATATTATATATATATTATATATATTATATTATATAATATATATATATATATTATATATATTAATATATTATATATATATAATTTATTTTACAGAGCTAAAATTCACACTTCACGGGCAGAGCCCTAATCACGGAGGTAGGTGTACTCATTTAACGTCCGAGAAGGACGGACCAAGCCCGCCCAAGGAGAGAATAGCTCACATTCTCTCACCCGACCAGTTGCGAACTTGGGACCCTCGCTTTGTTGGGCGAGTGCTCTAACACTGAGCCTATTAAGCGGCTTTATTAACATTAATAAATAAATTATTTAAAAAAAATACATATATATATATATATATATATATATAATATATATACACATACATACATTAAATACTATATATATATACCTAATATACATATAATCATAACGCATTGATATCTATGTATTCTAGATATCACAACCATTATTAATACTGCTCACAATCACTATTCATTACTATCATATCACTACTATCACTACAGTACTATTAACGATACATTAACACTAACACCAATTATTAACCACTGCACTATTTCATTTAACCACTAGATTATCACTATATAATTTTATATTATTATTACTTATTATTATCATTATTATTACCATTATTACTATTATTATTATTATTTTTATTATTATTATTATTATTATTATTATTATTATTATTATTATTATTATTATTATTATTATTATTATTATTATTATTATTATTATTATTATTATATTATTATTATATTAAGATATATTTTATACGATTATTATTGACATTATTTTATACTCAAACTATATTGACACAAACTATAAGTCAAAAACACTTTATCATTAACACTAGTTTTGTCACTAATTATATTATTATTACCATTAGTAGATTAAAGAATGAATCCCAATCTCTAGCAACCACCATGTATTGAGCAGTCCTCTTGTTGAGCCTGAAAATGAAGATTCGGAGAGGCGTCATAACCACACAGTTTACAACTTAAATCAGATTCCATTTGATCATATATATACATGGGCGTAAGCGAGGGAGATAACTATATATATTATATATATATATATATATATATATATATTATATATATATATATATATATTATATATATATATATATATAATATATATATATACTGCTATATATTGTTTGCAGTAAATTTGAAAAAGGAAGAACTCGAATAAAATTGGAAATGGTAGCTGTGAAACGAAGAACATACCAATAATTCAACTAGGACTACACAAGAGGCAATCCCTCATACTCGCATATTTCGCATGAGTGAAGAACCCACACAGGCCCAGCACCCGACGAGTCAGATAATGGGTCCAGATTTCGGCAGCTATATTCGTTCAGTAGATGACAGTCACGAAAATGACATTGGTAGTCGTTGGACATTCATCTATGATTCGACTGAGAAAAAGAAACAGTTACTGGAAGAGTGTTGGATTCCACCTTAGACCTATAATTTTTTGGAAGATGCTTCCCACTTAAAGAGGAAATTCAATTATGAATGGTTGGAGACATATTCACCTTGGTTGACATACCAGGCACCTAAAGGGAGCATTTTGCAAATTTTGTATTTTATTTCCACCAAATAAAAGTTATTCAGAGGGGTTCCTAGGCTCTTTAACATAAGGACCTTTCACTAAAATATAAAGATGTTCATTGCGGTTTTAAGGAACATACAAAACACAGAAGTGGTATAAACTGGCTGTTGAAGCTGTGAAGCTTGTTCCTACAGGACGTGCCGGTAGACATACAAATTAACCAGCATTCAAAAAAAATATAGAAAATGGAAAAAAAATATTACCTAATAATTATATGTGTGACATTTTCTTGTACGCGCAATTTACCGCTTCGGGGTAACATTTTGCTTCTCGGGAGATGTTGCAAAATTTGTACCGCTTACGAATAGATATGCCGGAGATCAATCATTGAAAAGCCATTGAAAAGGGGAAGAAAGATGCCACATACCAATCAGTTTCAGATTCAGAATGAATCCTTTCTCTATGGTGGTACTACTATAAAGGACAAGCATCGCTAATAAGGTTAAGGAAGCTGTGCACGTATAGCTTACAGCAGATGAAACCGCTAATATTTCTGGAAAGGAACAATTTCCATAGTGTTGCGGTATTTCGACAAAGAGTCGGATGAAGTCAAAGAGGAATTTATTGGCTTGGTAGAACTAAAAGCGCTTGACGCAAAAACCATTGCGAAAGCCATTGACGTTTTTGTCACGACCGAAGAACTGGATTCCGAGAATTGCGTGGGCTTGGGTTTCGATGGCTTCTACGATGTTGGCCCATAAGGAATAAGGTGTCCAAGCAATATTGAGGAAAAAGTATAAAAAGCATTGTTCTTTCATTGCTCCACCCAAACAAAATTTAGTAGTAAATTATTTGAACACACAATACCAGAAATCAGCAATACTGTGGGAACTTAAAGGACATTATTACGTTTTTCGCGAGATGGTCTTGAAAAAAAAAAAATAATGCCAAACATCCCAAGTCTATGCCGAACAGATGGTCTGAACAACACAAGTGCACAGAGTGTTTAAGGAGCACTTTGTACGAATGATTCAAGCATTAGAAATCCTTTCCATTGAAGAAATACCGCCACAAGAAAAAGTGCTTTTTTCAGTTGCATGTCAGCGGCATGTAAGTCGTCATTCATCTTGGCTATATATTAATCGCGAAATACTCTGCGATGTTAGAGCAGTGAAATGCCCCAATAAGACCTGTGAACGTCAAAACCTCGCAGCACAATCAACATATTGTGGAAATGGTTAGGAGACATCGGAAAAATGAAGGAAAAAATCATCGATTGAAATGTAAAAGAAGTTAATGAAAATAGCCGAGCAACTGAGACTTGGATCTGAATATACCACGGATTTTTTGGTAGGCAGCAGCACACCACAGCAACCATCCAGCAACAATTCCCACGGAGTTCTGGAGAAGACCTTAAGTAACTCGGTATCTGGGATTTTATAACTTCTTCTTTTGGAATTACGGTTTTTCTACTGAAAATACACCTGCTTATGCATTTGACATATCTA
This sequence comes from Trachelipus rathkii, assembly GCA_015478945.1. Lineage (NCBI taxonomy): Eukaryota > Metazoa > Arthropoda > Malacostraca > Isopoda > Trachelipodidae > Trachelipus > Trachelipus rathkii. Next base: position 9,395 of record JABUQX010088934.1, on the reverse strand, counting down.
CACTCTTTCCACATGCTACTCATAACATTCGATTGATTTAAAGGAAAAGACAGCTTCATATTATAGTTTTTACCAATTAGAAGGCATAGAAGAAGAACTAGAACTTTGGTACAAAATTTGGAGGACAAGAAACTGAGTAGTGAAGAACTAAAGATCTTGTTGTCTATACGTGCTAAAAGGAGACTGAAACCTTTCTTCCGTCGGACGAAAAGGCTTTGATGATTACTTACCCGCCCAAACCAGTGCACCGCCACCAGAATAGTAAAACAGCTCTCGAGTACTCGCTTGGGCTGCAAGAGTACTATGGGAAGACGGCAAGGTTAATCGACTGGGCTATGATGAGGTGTACACAGAAAAATTTGTGCTTGACAATTATGTTAGTATTCATAAACAGAGTTGATAAATTGCGTGAACCAAGAAATTATACTTTTCTTAATAATATTTTCAACTATTTGCAACTGCTAAAATATTAGTGCACTATTTTTAATCCAATTGAAATTTTGTGATAATTGTGATTGATATTCATAACTTACTCTCGTATGACCTTTAATTAAACATAAATATATTTATTATAAAGGATATAATTAATCATAATTAATATCCATAAAGATGGAATTTGCTAGTTAATTGTATGTGCGATTCATCTTTTTCTTTATGGGTTCATATATATATATATATATATATATATTATATTAATTATATATATATATATATATATATTAATTTATTATATATAATATATATATTTATATATATATATATATATATATATATATATATATATATATATTATATATATATATTTAATATTTAATTATATTATATATTATATTAATTTAATTATATAATAATATATATTATTAATATATTATATATATTATATTATATATAATCATATATATATATATATATAATAAGATATTAATTTTAAAATATGTATCAATATATTAATCTTAATAAATTTATAGTAACTGACTATATGTACATACCTTATATAATTTGATTATTACTATATATACGAGTAATAATTAAATATATTTATTTAATACTAATAATATTTATAATATTATATATATAAATATATTATATATTATTATAATATATATATAATATATATCATATATTAATTAATATATTATGATTATATATTATATAATAATATATTATAAAATATATAATTTATATTAATATATTATTATTAATATATATATATATAATATATATAATATATAATATAATATTAATATATATTTATACAATATATAATAATATATAATATATATATATATATTATATATATATATAATATATTAATATATATAATATATATTATAAAAAGCTTTATATAAAATTTATTAAGCTTGCACCCCCTTCATAGTAGTTGGTGAATAAAGTCATGTGCGACGCCTATATATATGTATCTATTATATATATATATATATATATAATATATTATATATATATATTATATATATTATATATATATAATTTAATATTATATATATAATATTATAAATCTTACTCTTCTATTTTATCTCATTACACCTCACTACTCCTCCAGTTATATAGTGTTGTTATTATCGGCCACGTGATCTACTGGATGGCATATATATATATATATATATATTAATTATATATTATATATATATATATTATATAATATATATATATATATATATTATATATATATATATATATATAATATATATATATATATATTAATATATAATATTATAATAAATATCTATATATAATATATATATTATATATTATTATAATATAATATTAATTATATATATATATATATATATTATATATATATATATATATAGTACTTTTAATTAATTTTTAAGCTTGCTCAACCCCCTATAGGTAGGAGCTAGGCTCGCTGATTGCAACCAGTGTATATTATATAATATATTATATTATATATATATATATATTATATATTATATATTATATATTATATAATATATAGATATTTAATTTAATATATTATTAATATTATATATATATATATATTAATATTATATATATATATATATAATAAATTATATATTAATATAATTAATATATAATATATATAGCTATATATATTATATATTATATATATATATTATAAATATAAATAAATTTAAGTAAAAAATATTTATAATATTATTTTTCGTTAAGATTCTTATAAGTTGATATTAGGCGTTCCCTACTTTATTTATAGTGGATAAAACAATATAAGACCACCATCAATGGGAAGATAAAGAAATCTGTTTCTTCTGGATCGTACCACCGCATGCTGCTACTGAGAACGATATACTCGATGCTTTTACCTCTGAGCCATCCTCTAACCCAGGGCAGTTTATGCTTTTATCTTTCCCATTAATGTTCTTTGATTTACCATATTCATATAATATTATTTAGTCGTATTGCTAGGTTATGGCAATGTATTAATATATAATTATATAATAATTAATTAATATTAATATATAATATATATATATAATAATATATATATATTAATATATATAATAATATATAGTATATAATATATATTAATATATATAATTATATATTTAAATATATATATATAATATTAAATATATTATATAATATATAATATATATTAAATATATATATATATATTAATATTTATATATTTATGAGATAACCCCTATAAATATAAATACGCATCCATACTATATAAATATCATTAATATTTACTATTAATATATTAAATTCTAAAAAAAAATGATATATAATAATCATGTGATAAGTAAATTAGAGGTATTAGTAGTTGAATATATCACTATATTATAATGAAATAATTATTACAATTTTATATAAAGATTTATTGTATTTACATATTAGTATAATTAATAACCTCATAAATGAACTATGGCTTGATATTTATCAAAGTAGAGTGAGAGAGATGATGAGCTAGAGTATAAGATATGTATTACGAGGACTCGATATTTAGATACACGTGCTAGAGATACTTTAGATGGACTATCTATCATAATCTAATTTGAGTAGTGTGACGAGAGTAATCAGTGATTGAAGTAGCAGAGAGAAGACAGACCAGAGAGCGTTAACCAAACCATATGATTATCTGGATTTGGACAATCTACCTGAATAAGTTCGATAATGAAAGCTACGTGAAATATCCGTACATAGGAATTGAGAATTAGCGGACCTATTTCGTCAAGACTGAGAGATTTCAATCCACTCTCAGCGACTGAGTTAGCAAATGTAGGTGTAAGAAATGAATTCTGTTGAAGTCATGAGAATGATCGAGATATGATACTTTCGATATAGAGTGTATATATGAGACTTCAAAAGATAAACGCACATATTAAATATTAAATCCATTACTCAAATTTGGAATTTTACCAAGAGCTATTCTCATCTATCGAATTACTGCCTGAATAAACCTGAAGTTCTGTCATTTGCATACATGTGAAAGAAAGTATATGATAGGACATGCTCTGGAATATTCATTAGAATGCTATGATAATATAATATGTATAGAATAAAATATAATAATAGAATCAATATTAATAATATATATAATAAGTAGTTGGCAAATAATATAAATCATAATTCTTCCATATCGCAAATAATTATGCATAAAATATATATAATAAATAAAATAAAATAATAATAGATTCTGCATATCATAATAATATTAACTATCAATTATAAATAATTCTAAAAGTATAGCTCTTTATGAGAGTAGAGCTAGGAGAGACCAATATATACACAAGCTAATAACTAAAAAAAATAATATATGATATTTTTAATAAAACAATAATATAGAGTAATTTATTATACATAATTAGAATTACTCTTTGTAATATTATACTGAATCACAAATCTCTAATAACTATATATAAAATAATTATATTATACTAAAATTAATACAATTAGAATTTAAGGTATTTATATAATATAAGTAACTTAATAAAACCCATCAATACTAAAAATAGAATAAATTGTCATATAATAATAAATTAGATTTAGAAAAGATATAATAATAATAATTATAAAGAGCTATCAATAAATAAGTATATGCTTGAATATATAAAAAAATAAAATTTAAATTACTAAACATATCTACACATTCACTTAAAATTTGATAATAATAATAATATATAATAATATAATAAATATTTAAAAATTTAATTTTAAATATTTTTTATCAATGTATGAATGTACTTCCGATATTAAAATGTAACGAACATTCTATTTATAATATATAGTATTTAAACGACGAATAAAACCACTCTAATATACTCATATAATTACATTTTGATGTTGCCATAAGCAGGGCTTTATTTACAAGAATCAAAAATATATTATAGGTTTAAAGGAACAGTAATTTCGAAAAGTTTAACTTTATAGATAGATATATTAATAAATATAATTAATAATAATAATAGCCCAATAATTTATTTAATATATAAATATCACATAAAAAATTATATTCTCTAATATCATTCAATCAAAATGTAAATAAGTTAATAAATTACATTGAGTTGAAAATTATATTTTTTACATATATTTTAGTAATTTTAAAATGTGCTAGTTGAGAATATATTTACTTATATCAAATCCTTTCCACATACTAAGCATATGTGAATAAATGAAAATAGACATCTCTCTCCTCTTAAGTTTAATCTGTATAATTTAGTAAGTGATGCTGCTCAGTGTGTTAATGGAGCGATGTAGTGAGTATATCTCCTTTGGCCTACATGACATTTTTCTGCTTCGCATCTGCTGTGACATCTGATGCAATCAGTTCCACGAATATAGGTACATCAGCAGTTCTGGTATAACAGGTTTTAAGACAAAATCAATATCGTTGATAATAGAAATAAGAGAGGTGAATCATATTTCTCTTGATAATAGTGCACGTACTTCATTCCCTCCTTTGTAAACGTAGAGTATTGTTGTGTAGTATAAGATGGACGAATGTTTTCCGACTCCATAGAACTGACATACTTCCTATAGTCAGAAGGAGCAAGACTCCAAACCTCTTTCAAAATGAATCTGTAATTATAAGTATTAGAAATTTCATCATCTTCAATCAAGTCAACTATGGAGTGAAGCAACTCATAAAATTCAATATGGGTTATTTTCTCCCAAACTATTTTTAGCGTTTTTATAAAAATATCTTGATATGACCAAAATAAAAGTAATTTAAGGACTCGCAATTTGTGACGATATTGGAGGAGAATTTTCTTTAATACTTCTTCATTCACATTATTTATCAAAAATTTGAGAATTTCCATGGATGATCTGTTACCAAAGTAAAATTTGGATTGCCAAGTTGCATTAAGCAATAATAAAAATATTGTCTCGTCTGAAACAGTTTCTTTCCCAAATGAACTTAACCTCATCCAACTATTTTTAAAGGCTACTTCTTTATTAAAAATGAAAGCAGTCCTACACACATCAATAAGATATTTATCACTCTTGTCATTGATAAGAGCCAAATCAAGAATTCTGTCCCAAATATATTTTTCATAGTAGGGATCACAACAACAGTTGAATTTTTTGCTTAATTTTCCTTGACGTGTGTAGTTTTTCTCGTCTTCAGTCATCTCTCTCCACAATACACGAATATCATCAATTAGACAATAGTCAACAGCAATGCCAATACGTTGGAGAACATCTAAACTTTTATCTTGAACTAGTTCTCTGACGATTAGGGCCTTATCTAGTGTTCCATTATGGGTAAAATAAGAACTTTTAAGAATGTTAATACAATAAGAAGGTGACAAACCAAACAATTTACAATGATTTGCAATCCACTTTATCATTTCAATGGCAATAAAATGTATTAAATGTTTTGGCATATCACGCCTTATTGGAAAAGGTAAACTCTTTATTTTATCTAAAAACTGATTCTCTAAAATTTCCTTTAACTTCAAGACATCTTCTTGGAATTCTACATCATCGCAACTTCTTGAAATTAAATTTATCTCTAATAATTTCTCTTTCACTTGTGGTTCGCAGCAAAATTCAGCAATAACCTTAACAGTGCAGATTTCTTCCAATTTATTAACCATCTTCAGTACGATAATGTAAATACCTAAAAAGAAAAGAAAATTACAATTTACTTTACATTAGGGAAAAGCAATGCTTAAAATCATTGAAATAAGTTAGTACGTGTACAGGTGTAAAAAAGTAAAAAAAAAATAAAAAAAAATAAAAATTCCACAACCACCGCAAAAAAAAAAAAAAAAAAAAATCCATTTGTATTAAATACAAGACCATAATGTATTAAACCACTTCCTCTATTAAGTTGTCTCATACCTCGCAAAAAAAATTTATATATAATATAATATATATATATTTATATATAGTATCTATATATATATATATATATATTATATATATATAATATAATATATATATATATATATTAATATATATGATATATATATATATATATATATATATATATATATATATTATATATATAATATATATATATATATATTATATATATATATATATATATATATAGTATATATATATATATATATATATATTATATAGTGCATAACTCCGGTCCTTGAATTTGTCCGGAAGAGGCCGGATAATCCGCCATTAAATTTTTACTCAAGCAATAGAAGCGGTTTCCGTCATAATGAATTGATTCCCAATACTCAAATTATCTTTTTAACAATTGGACCACTTTTACATAAACTTTCACTTAAATGCATATAAACATACGCACTCAATTAGTTTACAAGTATAGGCCACTAAATATCTTAAATTTAAGAAACTTAAGAAACATCGCACCTTCCGAACTTTGCAAACGAAACACTAATGGCCTCTCCGCAAAGGGTCTTCAGGGAGAGATGAGAGAGAGAGAGAGGAAGAGAGAGAGAGAGAGAGAGAGAGAGAGAGAGAGAGAGAGAGAGGAAAGAGGGAGATGCCTTTAAGAGATATGTTAACCCAGCTGACAACAATCTACAGCTCAAAGAAATTGATTCTTTCACCTGAAGATGCTCGATATTGCTTCTATATTTTACACCAATATATATTTTACCTTAAACTAGTTAATAATTTAATATATTTATATATCAATATAATTCTCATATTAGTTTTTGAGGAAATATAAATTACAATAATTAACAATGAGTTATGACTAAGAATCTTTTATTTTAATTAATTAAAGAGTGAAAATGCTAACTTTAATAAATCTTTTTTATTATACCCAAAATATTCTAAATGAACATTAAATATTCACCACTCAGTTCATCTGGTTTTTGAAACTTCATCTCTTGCATTCTGTACTGGACGAAGTTTACAGACCTTCAATAAAGTATTATTTATATTCCAAATAAGGAATATCCAAAACAAGGAAGGTTTATACCTCTATAGAAATTACCCAAAAAGCATGAACGTTATATATCTCTTATAAGGGAATATCCAAAAAGCAAGGAGGTTTATACCTCTTAAGAATATTCCAAAAGCAAGAGAAGATTATTATATTTTCCATTAGGAATATCCAAAAGAAAGGAAGGTTTATACCTACCTCCTACAAGGAGTATCCAAAACAAGGAAGGTTTATATCTCCTATAAGGAATATCCAAAAGCAAAGAAGGTTTATACCTCTTATAAGGAATATCCAAAAGCAAGGAAGGTTTATATCTCCTATAAGGAATATCCAAAAGAAAGGAAGGTTTATATCTCTTGATAAGGGAATTATCCAAAAGAAAGAAGGTTTGTTACCTCCTATAAGGTATTATCCAAAGCAGGAAGGTTTATATCTCCATAGGGGAATATCCAAAAGCAAGGAAGGTTTATATCTCTATAAGAAATATCAAAAGCAAGAAGTTTATATCTCCCATAAGAAATATCCAAAAGCAAGGAAGGTGATATAACCTCTTATAGATATCAAAGCAGAGTTTATATTCCCATAGGAATATCCAAAAAAGCAGTAAGGTTTTATAAATCTTATAAGGATATCCAAAGAAGGAGGTTTATATCATCCTAATAAGGAATATCCAAAAGCAAGGAAGGTTGTATTACCTCTTATAAGATATCCAAAAGCAAGAAGTTTTACCTCCTATAAAGAGTATCAAAAGCAAGGAAATTTTCTTCATTTGATTTTTCTTTTTTTACAATTTATCTGGCAGAGGGTAGAAAGTTTCTGTCAAAAGTGAAAATTTCTTCTAATATTTTAATATTCATCATCAGAGTTTTGTAAAATGAAATTATTAAAGTAAATAGAATTTAACAAGTTACACAACTTTTATTTAGGTATTTGTCTGCTTACCCAATCCTTTTACCTCTGGGTTGGCCATGTCCAGTTTGAAACAGCCAGAATAATGACTTTAAGAAGGTCAAAGTGTTTTGTATACAGTAAAATTAAAAGATATGTAACGTCCAATTTAATCCACTCTAAAAATTTCAAAATACTTGGGCGAACATTAAAAAAATTATCCTAGAAGAATTTTCAATCCTGGCAATTTTTATCCCTCTTCCAGATATTGTGAACAAAATGAACACAGAGATGTTTTTAATTTTTGGATATGGTATATAGAAGAGATAAAGAGGAAAAAACCTAAAACCTTTACCTATTATTGATTTAAATGCCGGTTTTTTTTTCGAAATAGAGTCATTCAAAACCGGCAATTCAGATTGTGATCAAATCTCAAAACGTTAGATATAAAGAAAAAATACTCTGAATCGACGTTTTGGAACTCGACCAAATTTTTCTACTCTGAAAAATTCATAAAAACTTGATAAATTGTAAAAGTGATTAGAGCAAGTTTTTAATATTGGCAATTATTTTAGTTGAACATTGAACTTGTCCTTTAAGTTCACACCTTTTTTTTACGTGTTTTTTCAAGAATATTTTTTGTCCATCAAAATATTTTGAATTCTTATACATTGTAAATTACATTATGTTTAAGGAAAGAAAATCTCTTACATAATTATATAACGACAGTATATTGCAAGCCAAGTTTATTAATGAATATTAGAGATTATAATTTCAATACTCAGACTTCTCCTCTCTCTCTCTCCTCTCTTCTCTCATCTCTCTCTCTCTCTTCTCTCTCTTCTCTCTCTCTCTCTCTCCTCTCTCTCTCTCTCTCTCTCTCTCTCTCTCTCTCTCTCTCTCTCTCAAGCAAATTATTCTGAATTTAAAGATTCATAAAAATCAGATCTCTCTCTCTCTCTCTCTCTCTCTCTCTCTCTCTCTCTCTCTCTCTCTCTCTCTCTCTCTCTCTCTCTCTCTCTCTCTCTCTCTCTCTCTCAATTAAAAAATTCATAAAAAATATCAGATATCTCTCTCTCTCTCTCTCTCTTCTCTCTCTCTCTCTCTCTCTCTCTCTCTCTCTCTCTCTCTCTCTACTCTCTCTCTCATCTCTCTCTCTCTC
>JABUQX010088933.1:0-44634 GCA_015478945.1 Trachelipus rathkii | reverse complement strand
GCGTACTAAAGCATTATTACATGTACAAAAAAAAAAAAAAAAAAAAAAATAAAAAAAAAAAAAACTAAAGTACAGACCACTATGAAACGCTTACTGCATATTTGCAATCAGCGTTACAAAGCGATTATATTGGTCCAAGTCATTGTTTGATTTAAAACTAACGAATACCCTAAGGTAGCCCCATAGATATCAGGAGTCGGGGTCTCTCTGGCTCCCGGTGGGGGGACGACGGGCGGGGACTTCGTCCCCCCCTCGTTCCCCCTCGTCGAGCCCCTAGGAATTATATATTTCCTTGCACTGGCAATTTATTAGGGGCTCGAGCCGATGTGGGGGACAGAGGGCGGGGACGAAGTCCCCCGAATCGCTTCCGTAGAACGAGAGACCCCGACTCCCGATATCTATGCGGTCAACTAAAGGTGTGGCGAGGTTTTTACAACGTGCGGGACGTGGGCATTCACCTTTTGAAACTTCAAAAATTTATTTTCTTCCAGCAATGTTTACTATTAGTATTTACTGCGAACCTGTAAAAAAGCGAGCAAAGAAATGAAATCAGGAAAATACTATTTTTTAAAATGCTTTTTTTTAGTTTTTTCTTAATGGTTATCGTTCAGAAGTTGATTGTTGCTTAAAATTTATTAGTTTTGTAACTTTTCATAGTTGATAATTATTTCGTTTTTTAATTTTAGTTTTTTGGTAATGTTATTATAAATGAGTGGGATATTAAATAAAAAATCCATTGAAGAAAAATGCTTGAAAAAGTTTAACCAACTGTTTTCATCTTGGTAATATCAAATGTAAAAACTAAAAAAATATAATACCATTCTTTTCACAATTTTAAAAATCTCAAAGACGACTCTAACAGGGTAACAATGACAGATTGGAATCAGCGTATAAAGATTTATCAGAAATATGTTGAAACGATATACAAAGTATAAGAACCGCCAAAAATTAGGGGGCTCGAGCCAGACGGGAGAGAGGGGGCGTTTTCCATACCCGTAGGGGAGAGGCGGAGGAACCCGCGACACCCAAATACCCAAAAGCGGGGGTCCGGAGACCTTCCCGGAGGGGGGGAATAGTCCTACCCTGTGTTCCCCGAACGCGAGAGACCCCGACTGCTGCCATCTTTGCGGTTTACCCTTGGGTATCGTTTTAGTTACACAAAAAAAAAATTAAACTGACGGAGTTGTAAAACGTAACTTGGTCCTATATTTTTTGATCATGTTCCCATTACAATTAAATGATAATTTTTTCTAATTACTAAAATATATGTAAAAAAAACAAAAAAAATTCAAAACAGATTTAAGTAAAACAGAAAAGGTATATATATATATATATTAATATATTTATATATCTAATATATATACTCTATATATTATATATATATTAATAATTATATATCTTTATAGGCACTACTCCTTTAAAAGGAAGTTAGATAAATAGTCATTGATTATCGAAATAGGTCTCCGACCCTATGCGACCCTACAGTGTTTTTGTCTAGCCGCATCGCGTCAAACAGTATTTAGATAAGACATTAGAGGTTGTTAAATGTCTGTGTCCTATATTTATTTCATTAACAAGTGAATTGAAGCTGCCTTATTTATATTTAATTAAAAGAAACTGAAATAAATATTTGATATAAAATAAATAAGTTAAATATATGGCAAGAGAGAATCATGACACCGTGAAATGACAACTTAAAACACTATTGAGTACAAAGAAATTTCAGGTCGCCAGAACTCTGCTGACTGCTCATGCTTCCCACAATTGTGTGCTTCCCTGCAGTGTGACGTGTTGCTACAACCACAATAGAAACATCCCGAGAGTTTCCACAATTTGCTTTTTTTTATTGTCTATTGTTTATATGTATTTTTTTATAATTTTTCTTTTTATTCTTTATAGGGGCTCGAGCCACGGAGGGCAGAGGGGGACGAAGTCCCCGCCGTCGTCAAAGACCCTGACCCTTTCAAATCTTTGCTATTTAATCTTGGGTATCCTATAAGTAAAAAAAAAAAAAAAATCCATGGAAGAAGTTTTTCGCACTATTGCCTTGAAATATTCGAAAAAAAATCGGATTACATTGTTCGTTCGATATATTTCGGTTAACTACCCTTTAAAGGAGAATGTTCCTATATATATATATATATCATAATATTATATTATTATATATAGACTTATATATATATATAATTACTTACTATTAAACATAAAGAATGGTGAAGCACAAAAATGAATTAGTTTTCTTGTATCGAAAATTAATTAAATTCTACTTTTTTAAAGCAGTATAATCAAACAGGGTGTAAAACCTTTCCGATGAAAATTTTTCTTTGTTCATTGTTAAGCGTCCAAGGTCAATGACTTTACATAAACTAAGGCTTGGTATGCTGATTTCCAATTATGTAATTAGTTTTTCCCGTAAGTCTAATACTTTTCGAGATAACTCTACTGGCCCTTTTATGGAATTATGGCTTTTATATATATATATTATAAGTAGTATATATATGTATTATATATAATATATTATATATATAATATATATATATATATATATATTATATAGATATATATATTAGGGAATGTGCCGAATATTCGGTAGTATTCGGTATTCGGCCTATTCGGCCAAAATAACGAATATTCGGTATTCAGCTTTTTGCCGAACTAATCGGGCCGAATATTGAGCTTTATAAACAATCAATTACGTCAACATAGGGAAAGTTATTTCAATTTAAAATTGAAGTTTTAGAAACTTATTTTTCCAAAAAATAAAAATATAGCCAAATTTTGTAGCCAAGATGGGCGAAAATCTTTGTCAGATCCTATAAGGGCTTTGTACTTTTCAAGTATTTCTAAAAATAGCTATCATAATTTGCATATGTCATTAGAAAGTAGGCTGTATAATGGAAGAGGAGGATGGCTATCAATTTTATGTTTTATTCACATGTTGCCAATATGCATTCACGATTCAAATATTATGTCAGAGTCTTTAAAGATATTTGTATTACTTGCAGGAACATTCCTCTATTTTTCAACCATTCGGCAATGCAGCTGCAAAGTTAAAATTTACAGATGTAGCTGGAATGTCAACAGCAATAAATTAATTCGGCGTTTCTATACGCTGGGAGCAGAACTTTGATATGCTTAAAAAGATTGTTTGACACAAATTTCCCCCTATCCATATACGCTGCTGAATGCCATCAGAAAATGTCGACTGATTTTCAGTGGCAAATTATTCCATTACTTGAGCCATTGTTTGACAACATCACTAAAACAAGCATTAAATGGTGAAGTAACAGTCGGCCCAAGCGATCCCTTCCATTTTAGCATTAAATCTATTTTTAAATAAGGCAATTAAAAAGCAAAAGCTTCAGTGGATAGATTACACTCGGTTGGAAGAGCTTAAGAATCACTAGAAAAAAAGACTGTCTCAGTTTCTATTTGATAACTCTCTGCGTGTAAGCATACTTTTTAGATCTGCGATTCAGCTAATGTTTTTCACTATCGACGATCGTAAAAACTAGTCATTGAGGCATGGAAATGGAATGGCATGAAATTTAGCTCCTGATTCTTCTGCTAACGATGATTAACGTAGTAGGGAAAATTGAAGCTGAAGGTTCCATTTTCACTTCTTTAATGGGATTGTTTTAAAGAAATTGTGGCTCAAAATCGTCATACAAAAAAAAGGGGTGAAAAAAGAAAGTTCATTCTTCTGACGATGGTGACTTATGCTACACAAAAGAAAAGGCTACGATACGGATTACATCAAGAAATAACAAATATATAGTTTGCCTACTTTGACCAGTAAAGACAATGATATCCCTTCATCCCTTCAATTGGTGGAAAAGCACTGGAAATACGTTTTATGGAGCATTTGAAAAAAAACCTAGCCTTTCAGCTCTTTACGTCATCGTCGAAAGTGAAAGTATTTAGCAGGAGGAAATATTTATGGAAGCCCAGCAATAGGTTATCCATGAAATGGACAATTGCTTAATGTTCTGTCTTTTAACCTGGCTTATTCAAATGAAAGTCTTAGTTATAAATCTTTAACGTACGGAAAACTTTCAATTTCATTCAGTATACTTTTTTAATATGGAATGGTTTGCTTAGGTAAGAAATAGCTATTTACTTCTTTGTTTTATTACTTTGTATATACAACACTGGTAAACATAATTTCTTGGATGGGGTTTCCAATTGATTATTGATGTGCTGATTCAAAAAATGTAATCGGTTTTTGCATATCACATCGCATTTTGTGAGATATTGTGTGTAACACAGATTTGTAAAAATTTTTGATTTTACTTTTTTCAAGGGGGTCTATCACAATTATATAATTTATAGTATAGTTATATATATTATATATATATACTTATATATATAATACTATATTTTTATATATTATATATATATATTAGTTATTAATATATATATAATTAGTATATATATATATATATATATATATATATATATATATATCGCTTTATTATATATACTATATATATATATTTTATATATATATATATATTATATATATAATATTATATATATCTATTATATATATTATTATATGATATTATATATTATATTAACTATATATTATATATATATTATATATTGGATATATGAAAGGGAGAGAAACAAAATCGCAATGATATGATACATGTCTTTGTTAGATATATGTAACATATAATAACCTATGAATAAAGAGTAATATGGGACACAATGAATGTAATTAGAAGGAATAGGTTTAGTTAATGTAAACTACTACGATGGTTAGTCAACTTTTCTCTTCTTAGGATCTTACTGTGCATAGGGTCTGAATATCCTCAACTCCAACATAGTCGCCATTCATTTTGATAACATTGGCCCTGGTAACGTCCTTCATGAACTTTAGATCATCTTGATGGAAGCGTTCCCCTGCTCATCACTACATCGCCTAGGTTATCCAGGAAATTTTCTTACTGAGATGTAAGTAGTGCAACTTCTATACTCATTCACTCCATGAGAATGAGAAACTCGCCCTCTGCAGTTCTGTACAATGTTGAGTGGTTCTCGGCTTTCCTGCTTCCCCAGGAAATTTCTGTGCTACATGTGAAACAGCATTCCTACGCTCTTGCCTTCTCAGTTCATTGTTGTAGGTCAGGCGAGGATCACGGAATGGCGAGTGTCTTTAATATTTTTGTGCATGATAATATCCAGCTTTTTTTTATCTGTCAGTTCTTGCCGGAAATCGTTGGCAATAACAACTAATAGAGAAGTCCATTCGATCAATCATGGATTTCTTGTCATTACACCTTATTGGTTACATTCAAACCAAGTTTTATGTTGTTAGTTGGTGGGAAGTATGTTTCTTTCTCTTGTTACAACGTTGGTTCAGCGTACGAGTCTTCCTGTCGTACCTGTACCGGTCCCAGGATTTCCCATCGTGGCCATAGCTCTTTGGTCAGTGATCCTTTGCGCCGGCTGCTCACCCGATTCTCTCAGGATACGAGGGGATATTGGCTAAACTGCTTTGTTCCTTGAAACGCAGCCTTTTCTAAATAAATTTGTTTTACACTCAATTTTTTCTTAGAGACTGTGCTTCTCTCAGGAGGTAATGGCCATTTATGCTCGTCAATTTTCTTTGCACATGTTAATCCCAGTATATGTAGTTTCTGTCCAATCTGTACTTTTGTTTCTATTGCGCATACTCTCTTCATTGTAGTTTTACTCCATCCGGTACCTGAGTAGCTCTTGACTTGAGATCGCAGAGCGATACTAGTGCGTTGTGTAATAATACTCTTCTAAAACTGCTTCTCATAGTGTCATATAAACTCGGTCTCTCTCGCCTCACTCAGCTGCATCGTATGCTGGGATGTTGTCCCAATAGGGCAGGGTGAGATTATGGCCTGCACTTCTACTCTGCTTACACGTAAGTTTGAACGTACTCCATTACATTCTCGCTGCACTCCGAGCTCTTCTTCTATTTACGAATTATATATAGTTTTATTTGTAGAGCTCTAATGAGGTCTCGTTGTAGCAATAGTTATTCAGTTTGACACCTCTCTGAGTGACAGACTAGCTTCTCGTCGCTCACACTTCGCAACACTTTCTCTCTTCAATATCAATAGCATCAGTTCATCTTCTCTCTTCTGTACGACTGTATTTCAGGAGGAGTGAGGCACAATACGGCCATCCTTGTATACTGTATTTCAGATGGTGAATCCGCACAATGTGTATCATCTCTCTTGTCAATTAGTTTATCTGGGATCACTTGTGCGCCAAAGCGTCTTAATAACGTGTGACCCCTATAGATATACAACATAATAAAATACGACACGCAGTTAACTTATTCCAATGGATTAATAGATTAATGCTATACATGTGAGTAGTATATCGCTTCTACTCAAACTTTTACGTCAATTATACAGAATCTTCTCTGTACGAGTGGCGCTACTTTTCGAACTAGGTTCATTCTAGGATATGCATAATTATATATAGTTGTGACGCCCAATAGAATCATAATATGCATTGTACAAAAATTTCGAGGATAATTTATATTGCAGGAATAGTTCAATGCGCGAAAGTTTAAGGTTATCTATGGGAATTCGCTGCCGATCATGTTTACTTTCTCACATATCATCTGACCTACTCAATTGATCTCATATCAAATCACATATATTTTATGAACGCCCTCATTTTTCTTACTGGGTTGTGTGACCGTTGTAAATTATTTGTGTTTATTTTCTTTATTGCACGAAATGACCCTAGAACGGGGTATAGAATATTTTGAACAAACATTCGTATATGGGAGGCTGTTCCTCGCCGCAAGTAGCGGATAGTCGATTATCATATCCTATTAGGTAATTCGGTCTCTTGTCAGCTTATCATGAGCGGCACTTCTCACCAATCCCTCTCTTTAAAATTACCAATATCCTTTTTCTCGACCTGCATATTTCGATGAGGATATGGGCTAATTTATATGTTATGATACTATGAAATCACAAAATCTCTATAATTTCTAAAATTTTTCAATATTTTCACAAATTATAATTAAGTGACTGTTACTTACTCATAAGATATTATATAACTAAGCTATTATTAAAATCCTCGTAATATATTAGATTATATCATAGTTTCCTACTCAACAACATAACCTCTTTTTTTAATATATTTAAATAATCACTTATTCTATCGACTCCTGATATTTTCATGACATAGAAGGCCATTTCTATGTTTGCACATCCTCTAATTTATTATACTAAATTTCATAAATGTAAACACATATTGATTGCGGCTATTCCAAATTATACAGCTATTTGATCGATAAGTACCTATGTATTCCTCACTCACTCATACCCTTTCTAAATAATATTTAAAATCCTTTTTAACTGACTGTATTTTTCAGTAGAGGATATGGTCAAATTATATGTCTTTATATTGAACCACAAATCCTTAAATTTCAAATTTCAAATTTTTTACAAAAATTAAATTGTAGGATCGTTACTCCAAAGTTACAGCTAAAATTGACCTTGCACAACACCTTTCTAAATATAAATATCACTTTTCTTGGACCTGCATCTCAGGGCAATGGCCATTAGGTCTTGCAATATAGTATCTTGAACTTTCAAAATTTCAAATTTGCAAAATTCATTTGAGGACTGTTCTCCAAGTATTACAGCTATTTAAATCGAAGATACCTATAGTTTCTCACATAAAAACCTTCTTAAAAATATTTAAAATACTTTCTAAAACAATGAGAAATCTCGAATTATATGTTTGAGCACAAAACAAAAAATTTCAACATTTTGACAAAATTAATTGAGGACTGTTACGCCAATGGTATAAGCTATTAAAATCGAGGCTAATTGTTATTCCTACACAAAACTTTCTAAATTATAAATCCTTTCTCGACTGATTTCAGGGGGAATGGCCATTTTTGTTTGCACCCAAATCCTAAATTTTCAATTTCATACATTTTCCAAAATTAATTGAGGGACTGTTACTCCAAAGTTTAAGCTTTTAAATCCGAGTACCATGTTTCCTCGACACAACTTTTTCTAATATAAAATTCATTTTCTACGACCTGTATTCAGGAGGAATGGCCATTTTATGTTGAACAACAAATCTTAAATTTTACAATTTCAAATGTAACGAACATTAATTTGGGACTATATACTCCAAGTATACGTATTGAACATCGAGATCATGTATTCTCACACAACACATTTCTCAACATGATAAATCCTTTTTACGACTGTATTTCAGAGGAATCCTTTATGTTTTGCCATCAAATCTAATTTCAAACTTTCAAATTTAACAAATTAATTGAGGCCTGTTCTGAAAGTCGCTATTTAAATTTCGAGATTCCATGTAGTATTCCCACACTTCTAAATACTAAAGACGTTTTCTACGACTGCTAGGTTCAGGGAGGAATGGCCATTTATATGTTTGACCACAAATTTTCAAAATTTTTGAAAATTCAATTAAGGTGTTACGCCAAGTTCGAACGTATTTACATTTCCGACGATACCATAGTATTCCTCACACACATCACACATAAAATCACCTTTCTACGACCTTATTTCAGGAG
Organism: Trachelipus rathkii; assembly: GCA_015478945.1. Taxonomy (NCBI): domain Eukaryota; kingdom Metazoa; phylum Arthropoda; class Malacostraca; order Isopoda; family Trachelipodidae; genus Trachelipus; species Trachelipus rathkii. The sequence continues at coordinate 36,071 of JABUQX010088933.1, read as the reverse complement.
GAATGGCCATATGTTTGCTAATAAATAATCTATCATTTTAAATTTTTCAAAATGGGGTAACTAAAATATTAATTTGACTATACCTCAGTATTAACAAGCTATAATTATGATAAAATTCGAATATACCATGTATTTCCTCACACAATACCTTTTAAATTAATAAATCTCACTATATATTACTCGATAATACATCATTAATTTTCTAGGAGTGGAATAATGTTCATCTCTATTAGTAGAGTCATTCTAGATCTCTCACAAAACTCGCTCCTTAAGATTTCAAGGGTTTATACATGCTAGTTTGGTGACTCGCTGGTTTCTAATTGTGAGGGTTGCTCTCAGGAATCCTCGCCAAGAAATATAGAAAATAAATTAAAATAATAGAAAGAATAAACAAATTAAATAGAATTTATACTACTATAATTAGCTGTAGGGATTAAATGAAAATTCATAGGTTAGGAATCTCTTCGTGTATACTAAATCTCTATGCGATAAATTTTTTTCTGTTAGGGAACACAAAAAAGTATGAGAAAAATTATTGTTTATTAATTATGTTTGGAGCTCCATATATTCGTCTCTCGCTTAGAGGCCTTCTATTATATATTAAGTTTTCTGTGATTCATAATTGTTATTCATTCTCAATTTAGACTTTCTTTTTTTTTACTATTACAGATTTGATTTTAAATACACTAATTTCCTTCTGTGAAAGTTGGTGTTATATGCTTAATTTTTAAAAAGAGTAATAAAATTAAAATTCATATTTTCTCTAAATAAGTAGTAAAAATTTGAAAGTTTAATAAATTTTTTAAGGTACCGAGTGTGAAATCGGAGCAACCTTATTTAGATAAAAATGACATGGAACCTCAGATGCACTATCATCGCAATGAACATCCACCAAATCAGGTAATTAGTGTTTACACTATATAAAGACTTATTATATACGTGTGTAAGAATAAATGGAGTCGTATGTGATTGGTTTAATATTAATAGCGGTAGTAGGCAGAGATGTGATAGTCTCCTTGGTTATTCAATGTGAATATGGATGGGGTTATGGGCAGGGTACGTTAGAATTTGATGGAGAATGGAAAAAGAGTGAGGGTTCCCTACTAATTATCAGGCGGATGATTTGGTTTGTGGAGTGACATCTGACGAATGTTTGACGAAGGGGGATGGTAGAGAAGATTTAGGCAGTGGTATGCTATAAGAAGGGGTTTGAAAATAAACGTAGGATAAGAGTAAGGTTATGGTTGTGAGTGAGGACAGTCCTCGGTGTGAAGATATTTTAGATGATTAGCAGCTGGAACAAGTGTCGGAGTAGTTTAAATATTTAGGATATATGGATGATAAGGGAACGGATGATGCAGAGTGCAGTAGGAAAGTTGTGAATGGTAGGAAGGTGGGTGGTGCCAATTAAATTGTTGCGTGGATGTAAAGGGACTAAGTCTTGAGTGCGCTAGGGTCTTACATGAGAGTATGTTGTTAGCTGTGTTAATGTATTGTAGCGAGACTATGGTCTGTAATAAGAGGTATAGATCTAAAGTACAATGTGTTTAGATGGACAATCTTAGAGGATTGTTAGGTGTGAGAAGAATTGATAAAATGAGGAATGAACGTATTAGAGAGTTGTGTGGTGTGAAGAAAGGGATAAATGAAAGAATAAATGAAAGTACATTGAGGTGGTTTGGTCATGTGGAAAGGATGGATGATAGTCAGTTGGTTAAGGGATGGTGAGTGTGCTTGGAATCGACCGGCTGGGAGACTGAAGAAAAGGTGGATTGAGTCAGTAAAGGAATGCCTGGAGGAGAGAAGAAAGGTGCATTATAGGAGTGAATGGCGGTTTTTTATGAAGGGGTATGGTTGTGGCCCACCTGGGCCAAAGGATGAACCCCACATTGAAGAAATTCCACAGTGAGGGTCCGTCACGGTCCCGTGAAGCTTTTAGGTAGATTTTCTGACTGCGACGAGCTCTCACTTAAAGGTATAAAGGGGCTGGTAAGGCTGGGCTTTCTTTTAGACTTGCCTCATATTCTTCCACTTTTCTGTTTCCTGTGCATGTTACGCACCTTGCCCACAGTCTTGGGGAAAGAAGTTGGGTGATGATGATTTATATGGATATTTATTACAGGGCAGTGGAGCAGAGTTAAATTTTTTTTAGGTGTAGCCAAAGCCGCATAATTTAAAAATGATGGAGAAAGGGAGAGGAGATGAGAGGTGGATAATTTTAAAGTAATAAATCTGAGACCAGGTTGAAACATGCCTGCTTAGTCATTACATTCAGTAGGAAATTCTTTTATATCTGGAGACCCAATATTTGCTGAAAGACCCCGGAACAACAGCCAACCAACATTTTCAGGTCTCTGTTTCAATATTGCATTCTGTAGACACAGTTTTTCTCATTAAGACTTTTGATCTATCTTTTTGAATAGAAAAACTTCATTATTAATATTCCAAAATTTCTCCCATTGTTTCCATGGGTCTAAATTCCAAAAATTTTACTCCTTTTTTTATCTCTCACTTATTCCTAATTTGAAACCTATAATTTTCTTTGTTTGTTAAGAATAAAATTTAATACTTATAATAATTTTATCATTCTTCCCAGGAGTGGATGTCAAAGTATTACAACAAAGAGCCTGCCAACATCCATCCTTTTCAAATGGAGTGTGCCCCTCCTCAGCAGCAACCCCCTCAACCACCACCACCTCCGCCACCACCAGCCCCTTCACGCGAAGAAAACTGCACTGGTGAAGGATCCCCAAAGTTAGAAATTGATTATTTAGAAGACAGCTTAAACCCACAATTGCCTGACTTCATCCCTCAAAGTTTAAACCACAAAGAAGACTCCCTATCATCAGAGGGTCAAGCCTCTGGAGAAAAGAATAAGCCAACACCTGAAGAAAAGAAACCACCACCAGCAAAACCGTTTTTGTGTTCCAAATGTGAGTACAAAACTAACTTTAAAAGCAATCTCAAAAGCCACGAACTAAATCACTCCGGTACTTATAAATTCCAGTGTTCAAAATGCGAATACAAAACCAATTTTAAAAGTAACTTAAAGAATCATGAACTGAAGGATTTAGTTCAAATCGGCGTCACTTGAGTAAAATGATGTCTCAATCGAAGAAAAAAACCATGAATTAAGCCACTCAATGACATACAGATTCCAGTGTACGAAATGCGAATACAAAACCAACTTTAAGAATTGCATGAAGAATCATGAACTAACCCATTCTGGAACAAAACAATTCCACTGCTCGCAGTGTGAGTACAAAACCAATTTCAAAAGATGCTTAAAGATACACGAGTTACGCCACGCCAGCGCCACGTAAAGTTTGGGGCGTAGTGGACAAAGATGGGCAAAATTGAAAAGACTTTCAAATGTGAATATTTTGATTAAATAAAGATTTTCCTGAAATATTTTTATAGATTTTTGTTTTCTTTCTTTTTCCTCTTTTCTCTCTCTCTCTCAAGTTAAAGTTATTCTCATAAAAAAGGACGTTTCTTTGTAAGCTTTAATATAATCTGACTTTATATGATATAGAATGTTTTTGTTCTTGGTTTGCTTTATTATTATTATTATTATTATTATTATTATGATTATTATTATTATTAATAGTTATTATTATTATAAAAATTTTCATGGGAACTGTTCAGTAAAAGTTTTTAATCTTATAAATTTCAACAGCCACTAATCAATAGGAAAATGGGAGGAAATCATTGCCAATTATATATTATATATATATATATATATATATATTAATATATACTATATATATATATTATATAATATATATATATAATAATATATATTATATATATATATACATACTATATTATATATATACATAAAGATTTTAAAAAAATTTACTTTTTTATTTGCTTCTTGTCTAATATATATATATATAATTATATATATCATTATATATATAATATATATATACTATATATATATATATTATATATAAAATAATATTATATAGTATAATGTGGTTTAGAATGTTTTTCGTTGTCTTTTGTAAGACTTTAAAAATTATATTGAAAAAATTGGACACGCTATAAGTATAAATCATAACAATTCTTAAAGTTAATTTATCTTCATACTAGATGAAGTAATATTAGCATTCACCTGAGTGACATCCTCCATACATATTATATTATATTTATTATAATTTATATATATATAATATAGTATATATATATATATTATAATATATATAATATATATATGTAATATATATATATTATATATATACTATATATATATATAAATAGAATATATATATATATAGATATATATATATATTAGATATATATATTTTGGTGTGTGTGTAACTATTTATATATTATTATTATTAATTATTATTATTAATTATATTTATTATTATTATTTATATAGTTTTTTTGAATTAGTGAAAAATTTATTGTTAGATAGAGATTGGAATGATAGGTGTGTGGTTTGCGCGCGCGCGCTGTTTTCAATTTATATGTACTTCGGGCAAGCTATAGAAGATAGCATTATAAAGTTCTTGCTTGATTATAATTATTATATATATTATATTATCCATTCTGATTAGTGAGTAAAACTTAGATATTTTAATATATTTAAATGATTATTTTAAGATTAAAATAGTAATTTTACTATGATTTTAAACAAAATAAATTCCTGGTGTATGAAGTCAATTATTATTTATTTTTTAATTATTATATTATTATATTTTATAGTTTCTCTATTGTAGTATTATTGTTAGTAACTGAAGACTTTTTTTGTTATTTTCTGTTTCACGTCTGATTGTGGACGAATGCGCTTGATGCACGTCAGAAACATTTGGTTTGAATTTCGTCGTATCATGCTGCAGAGATTCTGATAAACACAGTTCATCATTAATAATATATATATATTTATATTATATATAATATATATTATATATAATATATATATATATACGATATAGTATATATATATATATATTATAATATAATATATATATATAATTATAATTATATATTATATATTGCATGATTTTGCCACTTACTTGCATATTTACATATATTTATTAAACAACTGTTATTTATGTTTATGTCTCATTAGAACGGTACTAAGAATAAAGCATATGTACTAAAAGATTAGTTCAATTGAATATTTGTGATTGGAAGAAAAAAATTTCAATACTTTGATGAGTTTTCATATTTACATTCATTGACAAAGTTGAAATCATTGAAACGTATTCTTAGGACTTGTTGAACTATTCTTATCTTGTATACGTTTTGTTTTTAAAATTTGGGAAAATTGAGTGCAGAAACACTTGAAAAATGAGGTAAGTATTTAGTATATTTGGATTATAATATCATTTATTAAAATAATACTATAGTATATAAATGAGCTAAGTTAGATCCATATCATGGATATCATACTCATACCGTTAAGCGTCGCAGCCACTGCATGTCGGTTATTTCCACTCTGACTCTTCACTAGTAACGGTTACGAATGGCAACAGCATGATTGAAGCAGCTCAATACCGCGACCGTTCACTCCGCGCGCGCCCCCAATGACCTCTAAATTCTCATAGCCCATAAGGACGCTCGCGAGCTGTACTCACTGAGATCATAGTCGAGGCTCATGCGGGCAGTCGAACAGAACTAGGTTAAAGCTATGACCTACACCGGCCGTCACCTTATAACCTATACATATATATTTATAATTATATTATATATATATATATATATATATTATATATATATATATATTATATATATATATTATATATAGTATATATATAATATTATATATAGATATCTTATATATATATATAATATATATATATATATATATAAATATATAATACGGTATATATATATATATATTTATATATTATATATATATTATTATATACTATATAGTATATATATATATATATTATAGTATATATTATATATATGATAATATATATATATTAATATATATAATATAATAATATATATATATATTATTATATAATATTATATAAACTAATATTTATATATTATTATATAATATCTATATATATATACCGAAATATAATATATAATATACCGTATATATATATATATATATAGATACCCCCAACGCACATTAATATACGTATATCATATATATATATATATATATAATATATAAATATATATATTATATATTATTATATATATATATATATATATATATATCCTCCGTATTATATGCGGATGATTGGTTCTGTGTGGCGGACATCTGAAGAGGAGTTCTGGAGAGGATTTTTAGGAGAGATTTGCGCAGGGTTATGTACACAGGAGGGTTTGAAAGTAAACGTAGATAAGTCGTAAGGTTATGTTATGTAAGTGAGGACAGTCCTCAGTATGAAGTTATGCTAGATGGTGAGCAGCTGGAACAAGTGTTGAATTTAAATATTTAGGGTATGTGTTGGATGGAAGGGCAACGGATGGATCGCAAGAGTGTAGAGAAAGTTGTGAAGGCAGGGAAGGTTGCTGGTGCAATTAAATCGTTGGTGATGTAAAGGGAATAAGTCTGGAGTGGCTAGGGTCTTACATGAGGGTATGTTTGTTACCTATGCTTATTGTATAGTCAGGTGGACTATGGCTCTTTAATAAGAAAGTATAAGATCTAAAGTGTCAGAATGGACAATTTAGGGGCGGGTTTTGTATGGGGGCATGGTTGTGGCCCACCTGGGCCCAAGGGATGAACCCTTACTATTGACGATTTACCATAGATTGAGTGTCCGTCCGCGGTCCCATGGAAGCATCTAGGGTGGGATTTTCTGTCTGTGCACGAGTTCTCACTAATTAATTGTACAGAGGGGCGGTAACAAAAAATCTGTGGAAAGAGTCTAACAAATATACTATTCTAAGAAAAAACACAGAAAAAGCCGACGACAGCAAACATAACCCCATTTATAAAAACAACGATAACTCAAACTAGACAAACTGGCAAAACGGCGACCACACCTAATAATAAAATGAAAGAAACAGATTATAAAGAATAAATAAAAGGCTGGGCTTTCTTTCAGACTTTCCTCATATTTCCTATGCTTTTCTATTTTTATAGATCAAAAACCTTTCTTACATTCTCCGCAAATCTGGCGAAAAAGAAGAGTAGAATATGACGAGACAATATAATAATATATATTGAATATATATTATTAATCAATGATAATAATAATATATTATATATATTATTAAATATAACATATTATATATATATATGATATAATATATATTATAAATATTATTATATACTATTATATATATAATATAGATTGATAATATATATATATATAATATAATCTTCGATAAACTTTTAGTGCTTCTGAAGCGAAGAAGTAAAAAAATGAATGTTATGGCCTTCAATTGAAACTTCGCAACCTGATTAAGATTCTTTTATTTAAGAGTATTAAACACTCGTGCCTAAACACAATAACAAATTAATTCAATACGAAACATAAAATATAAACGAAAAAATACAGCAAAACATTTAGTATAAACATAAAATTGGTTATTGATATGGTGTAAAAAACAATAGTATAATACAAATGAATAAGTAAAAATCATAAAAATTCTAAATAGGACCAAACACAGTCTTTGGAAACTTTTTTCAACTAAAAGTAAATACATCCAAAAACAATGATTATAAAATTTTAAAATATGGTGAGTAATGTATAAAAAATTTAAACGGAACAAGGGGCTTTTTGGAAAATCATTAAAGAAACAATATTAAAGAAGAAAAAACTTCATAGCTGAAGAAGCATTAAGATCAAATTAAAAATCAATTTGAAATATCCGGCTGAGATTTTTAAATAGTATTTTAACATTAAAATCAGCGATATATATTATATATTTCTTATCGTGCTACTACTATAGTATATAGGATTTATAATAAATTCATAAAGATGTGGCCATGGATATCTTATGTACGTCAGATGACCGAAGGGTCAGTGTTTAGAAGTTGCAAACTTACATTTATAGCCTTTCATTGGCTATTAATAATATGTCTAACATAAAAAAAACAAAACACATAAAAAAAAAAAGAATAAAGATTAAATAGAGAACTTGACATTTACTGCGAAAAAAGAAAATCGAAAATCTGCTCTCGACCATAACAGGTTGACTCTTTCACAGCACTCGCCTCTAGGACTTAACAGATAAGGTCATGAATATAGAATTCTTCCTTCAAAACGTCAAAACTATATTCTCTCATAATAAACTATTATATTTTCCATCGAACAAAGTTATTGTATTACAAAGAATCAGTGCAGCACACAAAAACTAAAAAAGAAAGAAAAACCATGCTTTACTAACGGTTACAGTTTCAATTTCACATTGTTCTGGCATACTCCTATTAACTTAAGTATCATTATTAGTAGGCTATTATTATACTTAATATTGTAGGTCATTATATTTATATTATATAAATTATTATTATTTATTATTTATATATTGACTCTGTTTTAAACAACATTCCTCAAAATATATTTTTATGGCATTATGTTAAGTGGATAAACCGTGAATAAATGCATTTTAACAGATGAATTTGCATAAAATTATTAACGAAATGTAAAAGAAATATTTTATCTGTTTTTTTTTGTGCTTCATCTCGAATGCATTAATATTTTTTAAATAAGCTTAATTTAATATTTTATATTATAATTATATAATATATATAAAAATATATATATATATTATACTTATATATATTATAATTATATAATAGATACTTATAGTAGTTATACCGATTTTAACATGAGATAGTATAGTAATGAAAAGTATATTTACTAATATTATCTACAAATACAAATAGTATACTATAAGATGGTCAGATTTTTTAATGCTCACAGAATGTAACTAGGGAACCGGCAGCTCCTACAGTAAACAAATTGAATATATATTTGGAATCAGCGGAAATTTTTGGGGATTTAACTTTTTTATTTTTTTAGATTTATGTTTATTTTATTTTTTTTTGCTAAATTCATCGAAAAATATTTTAAAAGAATTATTCAACTCTAAAAGGGGCTCGAGCCGACGGGGACAGAGGGGGGGAACGCTTCATACCCCGAGAGGGGATGTCGTGGAAACCCCGACATACCCAAAGACCAAAGAGCGGGGTTCAGGAACCATCCCGGAGGGGCGTTAGTCCCCCGTCGTCCCCGGGAAAGAGCCAGAACCCGACATCCTCTCAAATCTTTAGCGGTTTAACGCCGTCATGGTATTCCTTAATAGTTAAAGTAATACCCAAAAGTGTTTTTGGTAAATTTGAAACTTTATATTTTTTTTTTTGAAACATTAAAGATGCAATACCAATAGGAGGTTAACCGCAAAATGCAAGGGTAGATCGGTAGAGTCTCTTGGCGCACCCGTTGTGAGACGACGGCGGGACTATATCCCCCTCCGGGGATAGATGGTATGCCGAACCCCCGCGAGTCATAATTGTCCTTCTGGTGACGCTGTCGCGAGGTTCTCCGACCATCCTCACGGGGTATGAAACGTGCCCCATCTCGTCCACCGTAGCGTTCGAGCACATAAATGGGGAGATGAATTTTTAAAAATATTTCGAATGTGAAAGTGAGCAAAAAACAAAGAATTAAAAAGTGTTAAGAATCCATCTTTAGTGACATGTGTCGGGCTGATTTCCAGAGATATATAATGTTCAGATGGTGAAGGAAAATGTGCTCTTTTAACTGGTAGGACTGCCGTTCTTCTAGTTAATAGCTGTAGCCATTAAAAAATCGAGCACATACAGGGGTATAGTACTGCTTATGAAAATAATAGTGTTAGAGTATAGTGTATTAGTCTATATATAGTATTAATAATAGGGAATATGCAGTAGAATAAGGGTTTTAGTAGTATAAATCCTATATGGAAATTGCAATATAAACATAAAGCCTAATGAATTGGAAATAAAAGGTGCTAGTGAATCAGTTTTTACAGATATAATATATAAGCCCCCTAACACCCCTATGAATAATGTAGGGAATATTTACTGATATAGTTATGATATTCAATAAATCTCCTAATACTAGATAAAATACCTTATAAAGTCAATAATATTAACTACAAACACTATTATTAGTGGGAACAACTAAACATACAACTAAATTATTTAACGTCGAAAAATAAATCACTCAATTAATTTAGCAATAGATGACATTTTTAATAGCTTAATGTCAGTTTAGAATTTAAAATAAAATTAAGTAAGTTGTCACTTAATAGTAGCAATCAAATTTTTTTTGAATTTTTCTTTTACCTAAATAAAAAAATCGTTACCTTCTGTGTAAAGTGTGTTTGGATATATTTTGAGAGAGATTTGTTGTTTGGAAGGTCCATATGTTATTTATTATTAATTATTATCGCTATTGATTATTGATTGCAAAGTATTATGATTGATGAGTAGTTATTGAGTTTATTAATGTAATTATGTGGATTGATATAAGACGCAAGTAATCGAAGCAAGCGAAGTAAAGAAGTGCTAGGAAGAAATGTAGATTTTGAAATAAATGCAAATATAATATAAATTAATAGGCGCTAAGCTCAAAAAACCTTAATATATGGTCTTTTCTTCGATGTTACTAAATCTTTTTCCTTTCTATTGTCTAGAGCTCTGAAAGACTGCTACTGCAGGAATTATCGAGTGAAACTGTATATTCTTTCGTGACTTTCACAACAGCATTTAATATTGATTAGAAATAACGTGATATAGTGCTTATACCGAACGTTTACGATAAATTGAATGTGTGACAGAAATCAATCTACACTCTCAATAGTAAACTAGATGATTGTCTATGCGATGAACTAGAAGGGAATGTATGAAGTAACCATTAAAAATTATTATTAGTGCTCTTAGCGGTATTTATGTTATTATACGAATAAACTTAGTGAAAAACGTTAAGAAATGATTAAAGACTATACACGTCATTATTATGTTATATGTCAATACTGTCTGCCTATGTGTTTGGTTATTGATTATCGTGTTTGGTTAGCGTATAAGCTTGGCTGTAATATGAATCAAACAGTATACTTTTTTTTGACGATTGTAATCAGAGCAGTGGTATAGATAGTATGGGTCTCGTATATAATGATGTTTTGTTGTTTTACTCTTTATTGAGTTGTAATATATTATATTAACGTGAGTTGTGTTATTGTGGAAGGTAATGTGTTTAGGCTATGTTTTTTCTTTGGATTCAATTTGGTATTATGGGTAGAATGTGGATGATTGAATAGAAACCGAGGGTATTAGAGACATATAAAATTTCAACCTGGTAAGGAATTGTGATTCTACGAGTGAAAGCACTAAAAAAAGAGATAAGAAAAAAAAAAAAAAAAATATAAAAAAAATAAATACAATAGCTACAGGGTTTTGTGGGTAAGAAATAATTTTGAATTTTTTGTAAAATTTAGTAAAAACAAAAATGTATAAAAAAAATAAATAAATAACAAATTGTCTATTTTTTTTCGGGGGCTTGGGCGGCGTGCCGACATCGCAAGGCTCCACCTTATCGCAGCAGCTGGAATGTACGTTCCGATTCCCGATCAGTCACGCCTGTCGTCTTTTCGACGCTACTTCAATATATATATGTAACCTTATATACTTATAGATCTTCCTAGCGATCTTTACCACTCCCGTACTATACCGACCACATCTTAGTTGTATAGTAGATTTATATCGTCAGATGTAGAAGTGTATGGATCGCTGATACTATTATTATATACTAATATATTTGTGTAATTATTATGTGTATGGGCTGATATATGATATGTAATGGTATATAGAGTTATAGTAATTATAGGTAGTATATATAATGAAGTATAATAATATGTAGAGCAGGTTGTTCTATATAGTAAATATATAAGACGTATATATAGAGTTTTGTTTTTATAATAGTTTATAAGCTAATATAGTTTTAATATACATGACGTATAAAGTTATAATTTATGTGTAAGTTAGATGATATAGTTATATACTACATATTCATCGAGTATATATATATTTTATTAATATGTATGATACTCTAGTGTGACAGTACGTATATGGAAACATGATTATAAGTACGTAGTAGTAGAAATTTATTTGTAAAGTATATACACGCATGTAGGGGGCTCTAGCCGACGGGGAACACAGGGGACGTTTTCCAATACCCAGTAGAGGGGAGGCGGAGGACTTCGCGACACCCAGAATACCAAGAGAGCGAGGTTTCGGAGACGCACGGAAGGGGGGGGATTAGTCCTACCCGTAGCCCCGGAAGGCCGGGAGACCCGACTCCTGCCATCGGATTCGATCGCGTATACATTGGTGGATTGCTTTATTTAAAATAAGAAGCAAAAAAATTTACTAGAAAGTCATATATATTTTACGATGGTGGGGGAAAGGGGGGCGAAGTAACGTATGAAAAAGATTATTAAATAGGCGTTTCTGATCATGTACGGCAATATATAATTTATTAAACAATAATTTTTTTTTTTTTTATTATTGACATCTTCTCAATATAGGTGCACTGACAATAGGCCTGTGTGTACCCGTAGATTTGCCAAGGAAATTTGTATCCACTCCTGTTCCCTGTAGCCTATGTAGTTGTATTGAGGTTTTTTTTTTGTTCCTGCACGTTATAAACTGTAGACCAGTGCATTACTCACAGCATGTTAGTTGCCTTTACTGCTAGCCTGAGAATGTTGTAGATTTTTGTCAGACTATGAGATTGTGATACTCATCTATATAGCGGATTGAAAACTTGACTTATACAGATAACATTAATTAATGTCGATTTATGGAATAATTAAATAAAAGTAAACGGTAGACTAACGGCACTTTCGTTACTCTTTATCTATACTATTTCAAGATATAACGGTAAAAATATATAACTAGAATAACGTATATACATATATATAACTACAATTATGTATATATTAAACAATACTGTGGATATGTAATACACTCAACGGAAACTACTTTTTGAGTAAGCGTTGCCCACTCTAGTTATATAATATAATCATAAATATATATTATTATTATATTAATATATATATATATTTATAATATTAATAATATAATAAATTGATGATGTTTATTTACTATTTTAATAGAAACGGTGAAGCACAAGAAAAAGAAATTGTTTATTATATATAATAAATTTAATTTCAATTTTTTTTATAAGTGCTGAATGATAACAATGGTATGGTAAACTTTCCGAATTAAATAAATTTTCTTTATCAGTCATTTATATATATATACAAGGTTCACATTAAATATAATAAATATATAATGATATTATATATATATATAATATATTATATATATCATATTTAATATATATTATTATTAATTATAAATATATATATATATATAATATATATATATATAATATCTATTAGTATATATTATATATATATATATACTATATATAATATTTTACAGAAGCATGTCGTTTGAAATTTTGCAGGCTTCAAAAATTTTTTTAAATCATTCATCTCTTCTATCAGGAAGCGATTAGCGTGATTTATTTGAGATTTTTTGGAGAAAAAAATCAATTTTTTTTTTGTTTTATTTGTTGGATTTTTGAGATTCGTGACCGTCACGCGAAATATAATTGTAAAACAAACTTTCTTTTTAAAATCGACATAGGATTATTTACCCTAGGCCCTAGCTTGACGTTCAAAATCTTAATATAGGCCCTATAGACTATGACACAATGAAACAGCACACTAAAGAGTGTTATTTGTAATATTGTTATATATTAATTCAGATAAAAATAAAAGAAACATAGTTGAAGGCATGTTATTTTGTTGACAGTTCTTTATAGTGTAGAATTTGGAAAATAGTAGTTTTACTATAGGTATCATTTTTCTATTTTTTATTTCTACTGAAGTTAAATTCACTCTAAAAATATACAGAAAATAATAAAATATATACAAAGAATCAAAAAAAGCAAAAAATCATGATTTTTGGAGCAAAAAATCAAGTCAAAAAATGCACGGAAAAAATCAATGGATTTTTTTACTTGATTATCTATATATATTGCTATATATATATATATATATATATATAATATATATATAATATATATATATGATATATAAAATTATATAATATAGTATATTATAATATATTATATAGTCTTAATTATATATATATATATAATATATATATTTATATACATATATAGTATAGGGGTGGGGGGGGGGGGGATAGGTTATAATATATATTATTATATATATAGATTTGATAATATATATATGTATATTATAATTAATAAATATATTATATATAATAATATTTTATATGATATATATATATATATATATATATATATATAATTTAATATATATATTTATATAATACTATATATATAAGTATATAATTATAATCATCTATATTATATATATATAATACAGAAGGTGGGCATCGCTTACTCAAAAAAGGAGTTCCGTTATCGTTACTCCGTTACTCGGAAAAAAGTAGTTGCGTTATCGTTATTTCCGTTTCTTTGAAAGAAAAAGTAACGAAGTGCCGGTACTCCGTTACTTTAGCTTTTCAAGATAGACATTAATTATGGTTATGCTTAAGCAATTTATTAGTTTGTGTATATTTAAATTTTCAACTTATCATATATTAAAAACAATTACCCTCGGGAAGCCTCCGTGCGCACCTCAGGACTTAGTCCCTTTTGCATCTACCAATGATTTAATCTGCACTGCACACCTTCCTAGCATTCACAAGTTTCCTACTACACTCTTGCATCATTCTTCCTTTTCATCAAAAAAATAATACTAAATATTTAACCCAGCTACTTTGTTACCAGCTCGCTCACCATCTAGCATAACTTCACACCGAGAGACTGTCCTCACTTACAACCCTAACCTTACTCTTATTCTTCGCTACCTTCAAACATCTTTTTTTACACACCCTGCAAATCTCTCTACCAATCCTCTCAAACTCTCTCAGATTCGCCCAACCGACAAAACCACAATATCCGACATATAATAGGTAGGGTATCCTCCACTCTCTTCCTACTCCATCATTCTAACCGAGAATTGTGGAGTCGGAGGCGGAGTCGAGTCGCGGAGTCGCGTATTTTGAAGAGCGTCGAGTCGAAGCGGTCTGTCGGAATCGGAAGCGTAATTTTGAAGAGGGTGGAGTTGGAGTCGGAGACCGCAGTCGAGAAAATTTTTGAAACAACTCCACAACCCTGATCTAACACCATCCCTAGCAATCCCACCTTCTATTCTGTTCATTAACCCCATCCATAATACAAATGGAAACAAGAAGACTAGCACATCCCTGCCTCACTCCATCATTAATATTAAAACAATCACTTTCACCTCCATTTATTCTTACATGCTTCACTATCGTCATAAGTACTTTTGATTCCATTCAGAAACTTCCACCAACACATATATCAATAACACCTGCCAACAGAGCTTCCCGTATTAATCAATTCCATAGCCTTTTGAAATACAAGAAAGCTAATATAAAATTATATCTTCTCCCTCCCTTTTCAGATTTTTTCTTTATCCCTCCAAAATTTTTTTTTTTTTTCCATTTTTTTTTGTTTTATGAAGATTTGATCCACATCCTCTACCAGCTTTCTAAAGCACCTTGTTTTCCACCAATCAGTCCTTCAGTCACTTCGCGCATTCTTTCGACCAAAATCTAAGTATATATCTTCCCTACTACACTTAATAAACTATTCCCCTATAATTCCTACAGATCCCCTAACTCACTTTACCCTTATATAAGGGCATTACTATTACTGCTCTCCTTCAATCCCACGGAACTCACCGCAAAAAATTTAGATCGGGATCACTCAAGTTCCAACTGGTCCCAATACGGCAAGTTGGAAATTTCTCATTGGATCCATATCCTTTTCCATTTGGGATTTGAAGTTTTTTAAGGTACGGAATTTTGGATTTCCAAAAGGAATTTTCCAACATTTCCGGTTGGGAATTTCTTGTTAAAACCACTATAACCCTATCAATTCCCATGAAATCCAGATCTTTTTCCATGATGGAAAACAACTGTAGAAAGTTATATGTGTAATCCGAATTTCCAAAGGAATTCCCACAATACCAATCTCGGAATTTACACCTTGGAACACACTAAACCTAGTTCAATTTTCCAGGCACCCAATCTGAAATATACATAATAAATTCTGATAAGAAGAATACTAAAGGAAATCCCTTAAAGTTCATATGAACCCAAGAATTTTCCAAAAGGAACCTTGTTGGGTTCATTACAAATACCAATTGGAAATTTTTCAATTTCTAAAAGGATCCTATTGGATATACGTTATATATATATATATATTTATTATATATATATATATATATATATACTATAATATATATATATTACTTATATATATAATATATATATTATATCAATATATTATATATATATAATATTATATATAATATATTAATTATATATATATATATATATATATATAATTATCTATATATTTAATATATATTTATATATATATATATATATATATTTATATATAAATATATATATAATATATATATATATAATACTATATATATATCTATACTATATATATATTATATATAAATATATATATATATATTATATATATATATATATATATAATATATATATACTATAATTATTATATTATATATCTTCTATAGTGAGGTCATCGCTGTCCAGTGAGAGCTCTAGGGTGGATTTCGACTGACGACGAGTTTCATAATAGGCTATAGAGGCGCGGGTAGGCTTGGGCCTTCTTTTCGACTTGTGTCTGTCTTCTACTTTGGATTCTGGGCATAAATTTTTTCCAAAAACGGGCCCCCACCCAACCCCTTTTTAAACCCCCCTGAGTCTTGGGGAAAAGATGGAAGATGAAGATAAGTTAAATTGGTATTTGTAAATTCTAATGAAAGAAGAAAGAAAATGGTTATTTATTGAAACTCATGACATGCATGTCTATTTTGGCATTAGCAGTATACGATAAATATTATTATATATAATATACTATAATATACTATATATATATTATATATATATATATATATATATATAATATAATATATATATATGCGCTTCTGTTATCTTTTTGGAATTAGTAATGACAATATCTTTAAATGGATCAGGATTATCTGTATTTCAAATGTTAAAAATGTCTAACTTAAAACACAAACCTCTTATGACTGGATATTCTGACTGAGTAAGCTTCCTTTATGAAACTTTTAAAATCAAGAAGTCCATCCAAATTCTTGGCTTATTTCATTTGCATCTTGCTCATCATGGACATAATACCAAATCTTTTCATGAAGTTATTTTCTACCCATACACAGTCCCCCCAGCAAAATATATGGTACTAACCCCCCAAAATAGGGAGAGTGGGTGTCAACAGGAGATTGGGTTGCCTGCTATATATCACTGCTTCAGGTCAGATTATTGAATCTAAACAGTGATATATCATATATATATATATATATATCATATATTTATATATACTATACATATATAATATAATATAATATATATTATATATATATTAATTATATATAATAATTATATATATATAGATATATAATTATATACTTTAGTATAGTATAGGGTTGTGAAAAAATGGGTTTTTAATTTTTTTCAATTTTTTAAACAAATGTCTTTTTTGTTTTTGTTTTTTTTAAATTACTCTTTTTATGCATATTAAAAGGTTTTAATTATACAGGTAGTAACATACCCTTCATAGGCCATAAATAGTTGACTATTAATAACGATTATTAATTATATATATATGTTATATATATTATATAATACTATATATATTATATATATATATATATATAATATATATATATATATATATATATATATATAATATAATATATATTTATAATATATATATATATATATATATCATATATAGGGGTTATCTAGAAGAGCCACAATCCAAATCTCAAAAACTACAACAGCTAGCGGGAAAAGAATACATTGTTGGAGTGCTGGTAAAATTAGTTAAGAAAATGTAAAATAAAATAATAAAAAAAAAATATATCTCAAAAAACTACAACTAGCATACAGCGAAAAGAATAACATTTTGGAATCCTGGTAAAATTTTGGAAGGAAAATTGAAAAAAAAAAAAAAAAAAATTACTTGTTAATAATGTATAGATATGAATTTAGAGAGCCTTATTTAGAGACTTTATTGGTTACTCGTTAAAATAAATAGATTTTTTCATTAAATTTGCTTTTTTTTACTAAAGAATAACCCAAGGGATTACCGCACCGATGCAGTAGTCGGGGTCTCTCGGCCTCACAGGGAACTACGGGGTAGGACTAATTCCCTCCCTCCAGGGAGGGTCTTTTGGGTATTTGGGTATTTGGGTGTCGCGGGCGGTTCCTGCGCCCCTCCCGCTACGGGGTATGGAAAACGTCTCCCCTTGAGTTCCCCGTCGCGCTCGAAGCACCCCTAAATTGCCGCTTAATTACCTTTACAATAATTATAGTAATACTACTACTCTCGAGCACCCCCCCCCCAAAAAATATCAATTTTTCATGTTTATTTATTTTGTTTTTTGTTTTTTTTACTTTTGTTTTTAAACTAAAATTTAACAAGGATTCAAAAATGTATTCTTTTTCTCTTTTTTGTGTAATTTTGAGATATTTTTTTTTTTTTTTTTTTTTGTTTTTTTAGTTTGCCTCGGGAAGAATTTATGCCAGGATATCCAGCAATGTATTTCCTCTTTCCAGGCTAGCTTTTGTAGAGAGACGAGAGAGAGAGAGAGAGAAGAAGAGAGATAGAGCAGAGAGGAGAGAGAGAGAGAGAGAGACGAGACGCGAGACGCAGAGGAGAGAGAAGAGGCAGACGAGAGAGAGATCGTTCCTATTTGCTTAATCTCCACATCTCTTAAACAGTCAAACTTTTAACTTAGCGAAATTGAAACTGATGCCAAACCTATAGTACTAATGGTTTTTTCAAAAACAATATATATTTATATCTATATAATATAAAACGTAATATATTACATCGTTATGTGCTATGTAAAACCCACCCACTTATATATATATATATATATATACTATATTATATATATCTATATACTATATATATAGTATAATATACTATATATATATGTATATATATATAATATATATATATATATATATATATATATAGTATATATATATATATATATATATATATAATATATTATATATATATATATATAGATATAATTTATATATCTATATATTTATAAACTATATATATATATATAAATTTTATGGTCGCTTAGTTTTTTTGGGGGGAGGGGAGGCTTATATTATTTATTATTTTTATGATTATTAACGCATAAAATTTCATATGAATAAAAAGGATCAAAAGTTCTTGAAATGGAAAAAAAGTAATATTTAATATTAATACTTTTTTCGAATCTTTATAACTCGTATTACTAAAAAATATTGTTAATGGGAATTATATATATCATATAATTACATATATTATATATATATTATATATATTTATAATATATATAATATATATATATATATATATTAATTATTTAAATTTTAATATATATATATTATATATATTAATAAATAGGTAAGCAAATATGTTTGTTGATCAAAATATGTATCATATATATATATATATTATATATATAATATTTATATAATATATATATTATATATTTATATATATTATATATATAATATTTATATATATATATATATAATATATACTATATATATATATATATATAGTATATAATATATACTATTCTATATTTTCTTCTATGTTTTGAATTTGGTTGCTTTTTTTAAATATATTTTCGGTAGAATATTGATTCCTAACACAAAGTCAATTTCAGTACTGGGGTGAACGGAAACTTTGATTTGTCAAAATAATGGACGCTTTTTTCAGGTTTTACTACGTCCGTCGAGGTTTTTCATTTTTATTTTATTTATTTTTTGTTTTTGTTAACATATTGCTAGTATATGATACTGACAATGAATTTAAATGGTGACGGACATGCTTGCAAAGTTCAACAAGTATTTTTTAAAAGTTTTTTTGTGAAATAAAGAGTTTCTATTACATTAATATTGTTTTATTTTTGTTTTAGGGTGTTTTTTCAAACTAAAGGAATACCCTCAAAGGATAAACCGCAAAGATGGCAGGAGGTGGGGTCTCTCGCCTTCGGGAACGGCAGGTAGGACTATTTTCCCCCCATCCGGGAGGGTTCTCCGGAACCCCCGCTCTTTTGTATGTGGGTGTCACGGGGGTGCCTCCGCCCTCCCCCTACGGAGGTATTGCAAAATGTCCCCCCCTTCTGTCCCCCGGCGGCTCGAGCCCCGCCTAACTATATATATATATATATAATATATATAATACTATATAGTATTATATATATATTATATATAATATAAATATATATATTACATAATATATATATATTATAAGTATATATATATATATATATCTGCAATCGCTTCATCCATAAAAAAAATATGATAATGGTTTTTCTCAATCAGACTAATTATCCGTGAATATTTCATTTTTGAAAAAATCATTAACATAAATGGGATTTTTAAAAAATTATTTAAAATATGTTGAACTTTTGATCAGCCGTTACCAATTGAAAATTTCATTGTTAGTATCTCATATAAAGTAGCAATATATCAAAAAACATAAAAAATCAAAAACTGACAGTCGTAAAACAGAATAGACACATATATATGTTATATATATAAATATATATATATATATATTTATATATATATATATTTATATATATATATAAATATTTATATATTATAATATATAATATATATATATATAATGGTCAGCCTCCGAAAGCATCATGCATGGTAATAAAAAACTTATAAACAGACTTCTTTAACTTAAATAAACATTTTATTAAAAAAAAAGAATTTTAACACAAATTTAAAAAAAAGTGAAAAAAAAATAACGCTTTGAAAATTAAAAATATTAAAAACTGTTGGAAACTTGTATGATAACACCGTTTTCTGAGAAACGAAGAAGCAAAGAGTTCTCCGACGTGAGCATATGCAAGGTGCAGAATGTTGAACATTCGTTTTTCTTTTTTAACTAAGAATCCCACGGTAAACAAGAACGCAAGGAACAGAGTGCGGGATTTTCTCGGCCTACGGGACTTCGTGCCCACCCTCTGCTCCCTCCGTCGGCTTCGAAAACCCCTAAAAAGGATATAAAGAAAAAACATTTCAAAGCGTAAAAAAAAACAATATTTGCTAACTCTTGCTCTCGTGAAAGAATGCAGGTTCAAGGTCAATCACACCCTACGCTTGCCAGATCTATGATTATACTAGTATTTAAGGTGTTATTAATAAATATTAGAAAATATTTTTTTTTTTAAGTTTCAGATGAAATTGCTTTCTGAAATCAAAAATGTTATTTATTTTCCTGTAGCTGTTATAATTTTTTCGTTACATGCATGATGCTTTCGGGAGGCTGGCCTATATATATATATATATATATATATATATATAATATATATATTATATATATAATAACTATATAATATATATATATATATTTTAGATTATATATGTATATATATATATATATATATATATACTATACATTATAAAATATACTATAAATAATATATATATATATATATATAATATATAATATATATACAGATATAGTATATATATAGTATATATATATCATATATAGGTGAGTTATTTGGATTTAGCAGCGACAACCTATCATCGATTCCATGTATCTCAAAACATACGAATAGTTACAGGACAAAGGGCACATACATTGTTGGAATCCTGGCAAATTTTATAATGCGGAAACTGTAAAAAAAAAAAAAAAAAAATGAAAAAAAATCAGATATCTCAAAAAATTAACAATAGCTACAGCGAAAAGAATCATTTTTGGACTCCTTGTAAAATTTTAGTTTAGGAAAATGTAAAAATTAAATAAAATAAATAAAAAAAAAATAAATAAAATAAATATTGGCTATATATTTTTTTTTAGGAGCAGGGGACATAATATATATATATATTAATTGTAAAGGTATTACACGCAATGTAGGGGGGCTCGAGCCGACGGGAACACAGGGGGGGACTTTTCCATACCCTAGGGAGGGCGGAGGAACCCCCGCGGCACCCAAAATACCAAAGAGCGGGGATTCCGGAGCCCCTCCCCGGAGGGGGGAATTAGTCCTAACCCGTAGTTCCCCGGAAGGCCGAGAGCCCGACTTCCTGCCATCGGTGCGGTATACCCTTGGGGTATTCTTTAGTAAAGGAAAAAAAACCACGACTGGGCAGTAAGCCTGCTTATTTTATCGAGTAATCAATAAAAGGTCTCTAAAGGCTCTCTAATAAATTGTTTCCATTTTCGGCAAGAATATTTTTATCTTTTTATTTTTTTTACAGTTTCCTATCTAAAACTTTTACCAGGATTCCAAAAATGTATTTCTTTTTCGCTGTAGCTATTGAAGTTTTAACATATATATTTTTCTTTTTTTATTTTTTTTTTTTTTTTTACATTTTCCGCTAAAATTGGACCAGCATTCCGCCAATGTATTCCGTTTTACTGTGGCTATTTATAGTTTTGAGACTATGGATTGATGATAGTTGTCGCTCTAAACAAATTATCAAACATATATAATATATATAGCTAATATATATATAGTTATATAGTATCGTATATATATATGATAATTATATATATATATATATTATATTTTCACTACCACACTATATATATTATTGTAAGAAATTATCTTATATAATATATATACTATATATATATACATATATACTATATAGGCCAAAACTAAAGAAGTTACGCATCATATCTCAGAACCTCAAGACACGGTACAAGAAAACTTGTAACAGTATAGGAATCAGCGTATTGAAATTTGTACGGATAATGAAAAAAAAAATTTCATTTATTTTTTTTTTTTTTTTTATTCTCCAAAACTACGATAGGTAAAAGAAAACTAATAACATCATATGGAATCAGCGTGTGAAATGTGTATGATAAAAAAAAGGAAAAAAAAGTTTTTTTTACCAATAACATATTGGGAGACAGCATTATGATTTTTTAGGGGGCTCGAGGCGACGGTGGGACAGAGGGGGCACGAATCCCCCCCGTCGTCCCCCGGGAGCGCCGAGAGACCCAACTCTTTGCATCTTGCCGGTTTACCCTGGGGGGGGGTTTTGTTTTTTTTTATTCCTTAGTTAAAAAAAAAAAAAAAAAAACAATCCATTTTTTTGCATCCAAATTTCATCCGCTGATTCTAAATATGTTATTAGTATTCTTGTACCTGTCTTAGTTTTGTGAGATATAAAAAAAAATAAAAAAAAAAATAAAAAATTTTGTTTTTTTTCATTTCCATTAATAAAATTTATTACGCTGATTCCATATATGTTATCAGCTTTCTTGTACCTATCTTAGTTTTCGAGATAGCATGCGGGTAACTTCTTTAGTTCACCAGTATATAGTTATATATATTATATAATATATATATATATATATATATATATATATATTATATTATATATATATATATATATTATATAATACAAAAAATATATAATAATATATATTATTTTATAGATATATATATATTCTGTTTTTATACTAATTTTAGTATTTTTGTTTTTTTTTTTTAATAATATTGCACTATATGATACCAATAATGAATTTAGTTGGTACGGAATGATTAAAAATATATTGGACCAGTTACGTTTTACGATCCGTAACTCGTACAAAAAAATTTTTTGTTTTTTTCTTTTTTACAAAGGAATACCCAAGGGGTAAAACCGCAAAGATGCAGCGTTGGAGGTCGGGGCGCTCTCGCATTCGGGGAACGACATTTTGTCCTTGGGAGGGTCTCCGACCCGCTCTTGGTTATCCCCCCTACTATTGGAAATAGCGCCCTCGATCGCTCTTTCCCTCGTCCTATTTTGTATGTGTTTGTATGCTGCTCTTCAATTATTTTTTTGTTGCCATTTTTGTATTGCTGTACAGAGCTGTAAGTGAGCTATTGATTAGGAATAAAAATTTTTTTATTGGTTTATTTTTTTGTTTTTTCACAGTTTTAGTATTAAGTTTTCGCTGATCCAAAAATGGCAAATGTTTTTCTGGTAAGCGTGGTTCATTTGTTGTAGATACTTTAATTTAGGAAAAAAAGTTTTTTTTGGTTTTTTTTTTGTTTTTTTCTTCTTTATTATTAGTTTTTAGCTGATTCCAAAATATTTGTAATCTTGCTTTTTTCTCGTAAGTGTCTAGCTGTTCGACGACTATCATTTATTTTAAACTCTCCTCACCCAGTGATTTTTAAAGATTATTTAAAGAATACTGTCGAACTCTTTGATTCGATGTCCAGTTACCATCTTGATCGTCAATTGTGGTGTCATTTAGTAGAAAAACATTAAAAAAAAACAACAAAAAAAATTCAAAACTGACCATTGGTGTAAAACAGAAAAGGGCCAATATATATATATAGTATATAATATATAATATATATTATATAATATAATATATATATATTATTATATATATATATATATAATATATATATATATATATATTATAATATATTATATATATATATATTATATATATTATATAATATATAATATATTATATTATTAATAATAATGAATAATAATATAATAATAATAATAATAATAATAATAATAATAATAATAATTAAATATGGATAATAATAATACATAATAATAAATAAAATAATTAATATAATAGATAATCACTAATAATAATAATAATAATAATAATAAGTAATAATAATAATAATAATAATATAATAATAATAATAATAATAATATTGAATAATACCATTTCAAGCAACACTTTACAGAAACGCTACCAGGTACGTATAGCGGGTATAGCATTATACACTATGGGTAAGGCCAATAAGCCATTGTGAAATTTACAATGGCGGGCCGCTCTTTTTCAAACTTTGAATTATAAACACGGTTATAACTTAATTTTTTTTAAAGTTTTATTCAACAAACTTTCTTATTTTTGATTGACAATAATTATTATTTTATGCCTATGTTATCACTGTTAAAAATGAATTGTTTGTTAACATATAAATTTACTTTATAAATATATAATTTTAAACGCCCCAACGTCGATCATTCCTCAAAACACTTTTATCCGAACTGATGTAGAAGCGCAACTTGCAAGATTGTAGCCCGCCACTTGAGAAAAGACGTGACGTATGATTGGTAGCACAAAATATATTTGAAATTTTAAGATATTGGCCAACTATTTTTATGATTATTATTATTATTATTTTATTATATTATTATTATTATTTATTATTATTATTATTATTGATTATATTATTATATTAATTATTATTATTATTAATTATATTATTAATCTATTATTATTTTATTATTATTTATTGATTATAGCGGGAGCCCTAGCTGCTATAGTAAACACAGATCACACACACACACACACCACACACACAACACACACACACCACACACACCTACAACTCTCTCCACACACATACACACACTACACACACACACACACATACAGTATATTAATATATATAATAATATATATATATATATATATATATAATAGATATTATATATAATATTAATTATTATAATATAATTATATATTATTAATAATAGTATATATATATAGTATATAATATATATATGGTAAAATCCAGTTTAAAACCACAATCCATAGTTCAAACACTACAAAAGCTAACAGAAATATGACACACAAACCAACTTTTGTTTTTTTTGGCGAAATTTATTCTCCCTGGTAAAAATTTTAGTGCGGAAATGTAAAAAATCTCAAAAACTAATAATATAATATTATATATTTATAGTATATATATATATATATATATATTGATATATATAATATATATTATATATTATTATAATATATATATATATATTATTATATATATACATATAAAAATATCTAATAATTTATATATAATATCATATTATATACTATATATATATATATAATATATATATATATATAATCATATATATATATATATAATATATATTATATATTATTATATATATATACTACTCTGCTACTTCATATATATTATATATATAGATAATATATATATATAATATGGCCAAACTCCAGATTAGGGGACAAATATCTCGAAAAGTACGACACTTAGAGAAAAAACATGATTACATATTTGAAATCAGCGTATTAAGCTTATTATTAATAAGAAATGTTAAAAAAAGTATAAAGAATAAAAGTATGTACCAGCATGTAAAAAAAAAGAATCGAAAGTACGTACGACACTCTACGAAAAAAAATTACACTATTTCGCAATCAGGTATAAGCTCATTACCAGAAAGTAAAAAAAAATATATTGGGGGCTCGACCCCTAATGGAACATATATGAGTTCCTTGAACTTCGGAGATTTTAGGGGGCTGACGCCGTTAGGGACAGAGGGGAACGATGTCCCCCCCTCGTCCACCTACGGGAGACGAGGACCCCAGGCAAACTGATATCTATGCTGTCTACTCTTACGGTTCGTTATACGTTTTAAATATAAAAACGGACTTTACACTATACAATAAGCACCTTACGAAAATTCAGAGCAATCCGCATCTGCTCCGCATTTTACAAAGTTTAAAGATCCGCCAGATCCTGCGGATGCGGAACATTCCGCAATAAATTGAACATCCGCTTCCGCATCCGCATTTACGAAAATTCAACATCCGCAACCGCACTTTACCAAAATTGGACATCCGCATCCGCACTTACGAAAATTCAACATCCGCATCCGCAAATGAGAAAATTTGACATCCGTGCCATTACTAATATTATATATAATATATATAATATTATATATATATATCTACTATAGTATATATATAATATATATAGTATATATTATTATATATATATATTAATATTAATAATATAATTATATATATATAGTATATATATATTTATTAATATATTATATAATATATATACTAATATATATATATATATATATATATTATATATAGTATATATATCTTCATATATGAAAAACGCTTTAAAGTTTCCAGCAGGATTGTTCAGGAAATATCACAATTGAGATTATTCAGATATTTCTTATTGGGACTATGTCATAAGGGATTGTATTTGGAGATACATTGTGAAATATTAGCCGAAAACCTTGGATACTTTTCCTATTGATTCCTATGGAAAGTCTTAACGTATCACAACAATGGAGCCATCATTTCCTGATCACATTTCCCATAATGCCTTTTATTGCATGGGTAATAGCTCATCCATAAACATTTTGTTACACCAACGTCAAACTCCAATCAATCACCTCTCGACTAATGTTCTTGATACATTCACCGGTAATTCATCTTACCTGCGAAATTACCCTTCTTCAACTTTCTCGCTCTACACAATTACCTCCTCGTAAATAATTGAACTCACATGCCCCACACAATACACAATAAGTCCATGATGCACTATCAAACCCACAACAGTTCAACTTATCACCTAAATTCATTACTGCCAAAGTTATAGCAGATTTCGAAGTGTATAACCCACCCCACTCTAGTCCACATTATATTCAATCAGTTTACACGAAAGCACAATCCCTATTCATTATTCTATTTAGATATTCCCCTTATTCCTTTTATATATATATATATATATATAATATAATATATTTATATATATATATACTGATAGATATTAATATATTATATAAATATATATATATAAAATACATATATATATAATATATATATATAATATATATATATAATAACTTATTAAAAAGGATTTTTTAGCTTGACCGGGTTGGTCAATTGGCTATCAACATTCAAGGAAAGTCGAACAAAATGTAACGGACTAAAAAAGTAACGGAGAAAGAAATAACGGAAACTAATTCCGGGAGCGTTACATGAAGAAAAAGTAACGAGTTCGTTAACTCCCGTTACTGTAAAAAACTAGTTTCCGTTAGTAACGGGAGTAACGGAGTAACGGATCGTTCCCATGTGTGTATATACTATATATATATATATAGTATATATATATATATATTATATTATGATATTATTATAGATATATTATAATATATATATATATATATATAATATATCTAATAATATATATTATTATATAATATATATATATATAAACTATATATATATTATACTATATATATATATATAATATATATAATATATCTAGGTAATAAACTGAAATAGACCACGACCACATATTTTGAACGACCAAAAAATTATTCTAAGTTGCAAAAAAATTTTCTAAGGCTTCTAGCAAAACGCTAAAGGACGCGTACGTTCGTTTTTGCACTGTGTGCTCAAAAAAATGCTTAAGTTTTCGTTCGTTTTCGTAAACCTTGTGACAAATGTAAAAAAAATGCTCATAAAACGTAAGGAATATTCTTTATTCTTGTAAGGATTGCATTTTATACAACAATTTAATTCTATATTACAGAATTAGGGACATTTTCTTTAACGTTTTATGCATGAGCGATTTTTTATACGAATTGCGCTAAGGTGACGAAACCACGAACGCAACTTGAGCTTTTTTTTTTTAGCCAACAACATGCAAAAAATGAACACGCGTTATAAGTTAAGTTTTTCTAAGGCAGAATTCTTTAGTTGGCAAGCTTCTGGAATTATCGGCAGAAGCTTGCCACTAAACAATTTTCTTAAAAAATCTAACTTAACTTAACTTTTCTTGAATTTGGAAATTTTTTTGAACTTAGAAAATTTTTGGTCTCAAAATGTGTGGGTCGCTGTATAATATATCCCACATTTACTGTAGCATACGCAGTGTGACAAAATCACTTACGCAAACTCCCACGTCAGAGTATGACGTCACGCATTTCAGCTATACGTACATACGAACGAAGCTCCGTTTAAAACTACATAAAGGCCATCTATTTTTATGTCCAATGAGGTTTGTCTTAATATCCAGTCCTCTAGGGTGTTTATAAGTTCTAGAGGTTTGGGCATGAAAGTAGAAATTTTACAGATTCAAAAAAATGTGGAGTCTGTTCAGGTGGTTAAAAGTCATGATCCTGTTCAAATTTTGGAAACTCTAAGTTTGTGAACTGGGTAATTGTTTAGTATTACCAGCTTTCACCAAATATTTATTGTCAGTTACTTTCTTTCTAGTAATGATAGTAGTAAGCAGATGTCTACTCACAGAACAAGTTTACAACAGAACTACTGCACAAGTTTATGCTCCTTCTAGTATTGATGAAGTTGATGCTGAAGTCTCATCCAACTTTACCACAGATAAAAGAATTTTTTAGGGAATTTGACAACATAAGTAAACATAGACTTTCTCCCAATGAATTATGAGATAGTTTTTGATGTTTTTACTAAATTGCAATTATGTAGGTCAATGCTTTCTAAAGTAAAGTTTCCAGTATTATTGTAGTGTTTCTTCTACAGTGACCATAATAGATTCTACACATGATCTAAAATTTCATGATACCAAGATTCTGGAATATAATGGAGACCTGTGCTTCATTCTCTTTTTCACAGATATTTAAACCGTGTTTAAACATTCTACTACTACCAGTAAAATTTCAGGGTTTTCACAAAGAACACATTTCTAGTCACATTTAATTTATTTCAATAATGATAGACACATTAACCATTTGTCAATGGAATATAAGAGGCTATGCATGAAATAAAACTTTTGTAGAACACCTAGTATCCTCAGAGAATGTTAAGGTTGTAGCTTTACAAGAAACTTAGCTGAAGACAAGGAGATTTTATATAATAAAATGATATTTTATAGAGAAGATAGAAATTGTAATGGTGGTAGTTATGACAGGAATTTCTAAAAGTATTGGGTAGCTGTTCAGATTTATATTGAGAGTATGAGTATAGTTATCAGCAATTTATATATTCCACCCAACATACATGATTTTGAAACCTCTTTGGGGATTTTATTGTCACCTGTGGGGATCTGCTCAGAGTGATTCAAAGGGAGAGGTCTTATGTAACTTCATTTTGCAGGAAAACTTATTTGTTCTCAATTCAAAACAAGTAACATTTTTCAGTTCTACTGTGAAAGATTCTCGCTTGGATATCACAGTTGTATCTGCAAATCCTCTGGGTAAATTTTTATATTTATACTCCTTATTTTGACACATTACAAAGTGACCATCTTCCAATCTTAATGTAGTCTGACACTTGTTATTCTTATAGAAGAGAGAAGGAAAAGGGGAGAGTGAAAGAGCAGCCATGGCCTGAGTGTGAAAAAATAATTTTCATTCCAGTGATTAATGATGAGTTAGAACTTTGATCAAAATACAGCGATTGTAACTGACCATGTTTCTGTGCAGTATCTGAGGTCTTTAAATTGAGTAGTTCAACTCTAAATAACAAAATTAAAGCTGGTTTTTTTTTCAGGATTGTAAGGAGTCATTAAAGAAAAAGAACAATCTCTAGAGTTTTCTCATCTTAATAATCTTAAAGTTTGTGAAAATGTTCTCTTTTTCCCAAATTTCACTTGTTACTTACATAACTTTTTCTTCCACAATTTACTACTAATAAGAGCATTAACTACTAATAAGAATATTTTCATATTCACAATTTTTTGATAATGTGTTGTTGTAATCAGGGCTGTGGAGTTGTGCAATTTTCCAGGAGTCAGAGTCAAAAATTCTGTACAAGTGGAGTCAGAGTCGAAAATTCTGTGCAACTGGAGTCAGAGTCAAAAATCCCTGTGTAAGCGGAGTCAGAGTCAAAAATTTATAGTACTATTATTATTATTATTATTATTATTGAAAGTATTAAACTGTTAATTTTATAATGCGACTGTTTATAATAAAATCGAAAAATTAATCTTGCAGCAATATAACTATGATATACTATTCCGGGATTTTCATGACGACTGAAAATACCTATTGTTTCGTCATGTGTTGCACCTGCATCTTTGTCTTTACGGTACTTTACCATATGGCATTTGGAGATTAGATTCATTGGAAAAGTGGTATAGTTTTTTATTCTCAAAAGCAAGTGGAAAAAAAAATAGTTGAAACAAAAAAATGTTTTACTGTAACCCTGGAAGCACAAAGCTGAGTCAGAGTCGAAGTTTTGAATTTGACTGCTGGAGTCGGAGTTGAAAATTTTTGTTTGAGTGAAGTCAGAGTCAAAATTTTTTGTTTAAGTGGAGTCCAAGTCGAAAATCCAAATTTGAATTTATGGAGTCAGAGTCGAAAAATTTATTCTATGACACTGGTTGTAATCCATATTTCATAATCGCAATCTTTTTTTTTCGTCATGAGCCTTTCTCAGATCTATTGATTCCAAAGTAAGTGGTTTTTCTTTAGCATCCTTTGTGAACCCAAACTTCTTTTGTCATATTTCTTTACTCTTTCATCATTTGTGAAACCTGAATGAACTTCTTTTGTCACATTTTTTTAAAGTATTCAATTTTGCCTTTTATTACTTGTATATTTGCCAAAGTCTTAGAATAAATTAGCTCTAGTAAACTTCATTATCTTAAGCCGGAAGGGAGTTTTTTTTTACAATGCTCTTGTTCATTTATTATTATTATTATTATTATTATTATTATTATTATTATTATTATTATTATTATTATTATTATTAACCCATGTCTTGATTTCAATACTTAGGAATATTTCTGCTAGTTAGACACATCACATCATTTTGTTTACATTTCAACAAATGTCTAACAATACTAAATTACTTAAAATATTCAGGTTCAACGTATTTAAATCTTGCTTTACCACTCTTTGCCATCATACAGCCTTTTCAACTTTTTCCTTGCCTTACAGCAGCACCAAGATACCTTTATTTTATTAAACATTAGTTTTCTCCAGTTTTAATGCACATTCAGTTTCTTGGATTTTAGTTAAGCTTCTAATATATTCACTATATTCATTTAATACAAATTCCATGTGAAGACCCTTCCTCAAGAGTTTTTTTTCTTCCCCAACATATACTCCATATTTACAAATTTTCTTTTCATATCTTCATTCCAGACTGATCTTTATTAGTTGGATTCCTCCTCTAAATTCCTTTCAAAAGTCTTCAGTGTTTTCCTGTTTCATATTCTTGTATCTTTTCCATTCCAAGTCTTTTAATATGGGTGGTATTCCACCTTTTTCCTCACTTCCTTTAATATATTTGTTTCTCCCCTAAATCTTTGCTTTGATCTTCCTTTATTTTGTTAGGTACATTCTTTCATAATATTTATGTAGACTCTCTCTTTTGTAATCATGGTTAGAACATTGTATTTTTTATTTTCTCTTTAGATTACTTTTGCCCTTCTATACTCTATTGTATTTGAGGACACTAGGATAGAAACATTATTATTCATCAAAACTTGAATTTACTGCTGATGTTTTGCAGCTGGTTTAATGTAGCATTTGCAGTTTACATTTTATGATTTACCGTATTTATGTGATCAAATTTTTAAGTATTATTTAAGCATTTAAGTAATGTAAAGTTATTCATTTTAATAGTCAAAGTTTTACTTATCAGCTTTTGTTTATCCATTTTTTCTTAGATTCTGAATATTATTGTTTAAAAATTTAAATTCTTTTTTATTCAAAAAAAAAAAAAGAAAAGAAAAAAAAACAAGTTTAGTTATATATACTAGTATAAAGCGTTGGCGGGCGTGACCAGGCCCCCTTTTTTAGAGGGGTGATTCGGTCCACTCTAAATAATAAAAAAAAATAGAAAAAAAAATAATTTTTTTTTTTTTCGCTCATTTAATAGCCACGCCTTAGTACTACAAGTTTTATTTAGATCATCTTTAATTCTAGAGAGTTTTTATATTTTTTAAAAATATCATAATAAATTAGGGATAAAATGGCCTTCAATAGAATTTCACTTTTGAAAAATGCGAGTTTTTTTTAACTTTGTTATAAAATGAAAAAATTGTGGATGGATATTTAATTATTTTTTTCAGTGTATACACTCGAAGTAGTGTTAGCTTTTAAACTGGCAGTACCATTTTCGTTACCAAAACAGTACTAGTGCTAAATGCACGGTAACTGTCCGATTCACCCCGCGGCGTAAAATTCGATGATTGGGGATGAATCGGTGACCACCATTGCGTTTTCTATTTATGTATTATTATTTGACATTTACTTATTATGTATAATTAATTTAATCTATAGCATAAATAGTTACTATATATTATTTAAAAGATTAAAATACAAAAAATGAAATTTATATGAAAAAACGAATGTGCCAAAAAGTGTAAGAAAATTTTGGACGGAGAGGGTGAATCGGACCCACCACTTTTTATTTTCTTCGATTTTAGTATCATTCATTGACATTTTTATTACTTATTACTAAATTTTATATGATTAAACAATTATTATATTAAGTAAAAATTAAAATATAAAATTGAATTTATACATAAAAGAGGAATTTAAACAGATGGTCCGATGCACCCCTCAATGGTGGTCTGATTCACCCCTCCAAGGTGAGGCTGAATGAGCTTTATATTTACACTTTAATAAAGACTAGGTATTTATTAGAATTACATTATTTTTTTTTGTGTGCTTAATTACCTACTATTATGGCCTTGAATTTCAGAAAAAAAAAATTCCAAAAAGTGCATTAAGGGAAAGTTGGGAGACGAAGTTATACCTAAAGCGGACTCTATACGGGATATATTTGCAAAATCTTATGCAATTGTTATAGCTATATAAGCTTAGCCATGACATCCTTTTCAGAATTTTTACAAATTTCAAATGAAGGTAAGTACTAGTAAAGTCTCAAGTTTTATTATTATTATTATTATTATTATTATTATTATTATTATTATTATTATTATTATTATTATTATTATTATTATTACGGTACCTATTATTATTATTACCACCTATTCAGAATGTAGGTTTCTGGGTAATAAACTGCAACTGGTTGGGTGGGAAAATGTGAGCTATTCTCTCTTTGGGCTTGGCTTCATCTTGCTTGGACGTTAATTGAGTACACTCCTTCCTTGATTAGGGCTCTGCCCATGAGCAGTGGCATTTATTTGAAAAGAAAGAAGGAAATTTATTATTTTCTTTTCCTCAATGATTATTTCTTTGTTGAATACTTTTTCCATTAAAAGGTGATGTTGGACTGTATCGAATGCTTTGTTCATGTCTATTGCTACTAGGAGAGTGCGAGAGTGGTAGGTTTTTCTTGAAACCAGCGAAGCTGTTTTGTGTCAGTTGGTAAGTAGTGTGGTAGTAGAGTGTTTTTGTATGAAACCATGTTGTTTATCTGAAAGGGGGGGGGGGGATATAGGGGAAGATTCTGTTCACGATTAACCTTTCATAAACTTTAGATAGTGTGGAATAATGAAATGGGTCAATACGAAACTGGTATGTTAGGTTTTGTATGGGGATTACATACGATACCGTATGCATGTTTCCAGAATGGTGTTATGGTTTTGGTTTGCCAAGCTGTGTTGAAAATTTGAGTTGGAACTGCTATGGATTTAGTTCCAAGGTGTTTGAGGTGGATATTGGAGATTTTGTTTGGGCCTTCTGCTTGCATCTCTCGAGGTTTTTGATGGTGTTGGGTACCTTAAGTCGATAGATTCTTGGTGGTAGTTTAATTTTTTTAAGTTGTTTAATTGTTAATTTGTTAGTTGGTGTTGTAGGTTTATCACTAATTTTGGAATAGTTTGACATAATAAAATTGCATTAATATTTTGGGCTAAGAATTTTATTGTTTTGTTTGCAGATGGCTTAGTAGGTTGGTGGGGGCTATGTATATGAAGTGTGTTTTTTTTTTACTATTTGGTATATTTTTGTTGTGTTGGTTTTATAGTGTAGTGTTTGAGTGTACTATTGCCAGTTTTATTCTTATTTGAGTTGATTAAATTGTTTATTGTTGATATCTATGATTTGGTTTATTTGGTGTTGATTTGGTTATCTGTTTTGGTGGAGGGAATTTGCTTTTTCACGATATTTATTTCTGGTGAAAAGTTGGGATTGAAAGGTTTGTGGTAACCTTGAGGGATGTATTCTTTTTGGATGCTATTAATAGGGTTGTAGTGAATTGTATTGCTTTATTGAGAGATTTAAAGCTAGCCGTTTGAAAGGATTGCAGTTATTGTTATATGGAGTCTGGGTATGCTTGCCAGTTTGCTTTCTTGTAGCTGGTATAGGTTCTTTAAAAGGATGTATGTATGGTATGGTTATGTTGAATTGTAACACAGGCTGATGAAAAACTTTTTAAACGTTAATAAGTGATTCTTATGGTTTTATTGTTGCTGATTCCATATCTGACCTCAGTTTTGTTCTATCACCCACAGTTTTGTCACAGTGGGACTTTGTTATAAACTAGAAAACCATGAGTGGAATAGTTTATTTTATTTAAAACTATATCAAGGTTTTCATAACTTTCCTTCATGTGTACAGAATAAGCAGCAGGTAATGATGCATAGGTGTTACCATTGTTTAATAGAACAGCCTTTAAACTAGTTTTAGAGGAGTCTATGAAAAGCCTCCATTCTTCAATTTTATAGTCTATTCAGAATTCATTCATCTAACCGGCAATATCTGAGCAGTATACTAAATCATCAGCTTGTTGAAAATATTGAGCAAATTGCTGCTCTCTTCTCCTATATACAATAATGTTGGTTCCTTTCAAGAAGAGGTTCTTTTCCTCGAGTCTGGAGGCAAGCAGTTCAGCTTCCTCCTTTGTTAAATCCAAATCCTTAACCAAAGCATTTAGCTCATTTTGAGTAAACAACTTGGTTTTGCATTTTCTGTAGTACATCAGCATGTTCATGTTCATCAGATTGGGTATCACAATACATTTCCAGTGTAAAACCGTCAAAAACCTTTGGTGGTGTAGGCACAGGAAGATCTGGACTATGGCCACTGGCTGAATGGCAAACGGTAGGTTAGTGTACACTTACTTTTTTATTTTTTGATTTGTAACTGGCAACATCAACGCTACAAAAGTAACAATCATTAGAATGGTTTCTTGACTCCTTCCATATCATTAGTATACCAAATTTAAAGTTTTTTTTCTCCCTTTTTGAACATTTCCTAAGATCTTCAACAC